>VOMN01097198.1:0-17927 GCA_014899125.1 Orchestia grillus | reverse complement strand
TTCAGCGAAATATCCATCAAACAAGTGGGCACACAACAAGCAGCACTTTAAAGCGAAGAAACAGCGCTCTGAAACTGAGAAACAGCACTTTATAGCTGAGAAACAGCGCCCTAAAGCTGAGAGTCAGCGCCTTAAAGCTAAGAAACAGCGCCCTGAAGCTGAGAAACAGCGCCCTAAAGCTGAGAAACAGCGCCCTAAAGCTGAGAAACAGCGCCTTGAAGCTGAGAAACAGCGCCTTGAAGCTGAGAAACAGCGCCTTGAAGCTGAGAAACAGCACCTTGAAGCTGAGAAACAGCGCCCTAAAGCTGAGAAACAGAGCTCTAAAGCGAGGAAACAGAGCTCTAAAGCGAGGAAACAGCACCCTAAAGCGAAGAAACAGTGTTCTAAAGCAAAGAAACAGCGTCCTAAAGCTGAAAAACAGTGTCCTAAAACTGGGCAGAACTTCCTGCTGACATCTCGAGCCAGGATCTAGGAAGACAGTTCACATGGAGAATTGCAGTAAACTTAGCAGCGAATAAATTCTAAAAAACTCACAGCTCGGAACTTCAAGAACAACACACGCGCAGTTGCGTCACACATTTAAGTTTAGAACTTCAATGCAGACCACATGAAAAATCTGAAAATAGAACAGTTTATATCAACAAGATATATGTTAGCATCCAACACAGGAGTAAATAACAGCTACTGATGAAATTCCTCCGGCACCACGACGCAAACCCATGCTAGGTAGTACACTGACATTGGTTCAACAGATTATTGTAGAATTTCGATAATTTACCAGTCTTACACAAAAAAATGACCATATTATGGTCCACAGGCTACATAATTCTCCCCCTTAACACTAAAATATAAAAAAAATAGTGCTCAGTATGACGTATTCGTAAGTTATTCAAACAGTAAAAATTATCGTAATGATCACGCTCATTTTTAATCTTTTCGATAAATTGCAATAACTCCCCCAAAAAGAAAAAATAGAGTGTTGCATGCAACAGCTCAATAAGTACAATCGCGTGCTCCTCAATACCTTACTTCATGAAAATCAGACGCCGATGCCATGACTCTGATCACAAACGCACCCGCTATTGTTGAAAGCTGACGAGGACGAGCAAACCAGCCGGGATACCTGCTACAGCCGCCGAAGGTCACCAAAAAGCAAACCTGCTACAAAAGTTGAACGAACAGTCAAAAGTTAAAAGTACCCTCACGGAATTGGATCGACGGTTTTGACTGAATACCAACATTAGAAACAGCCTCTTACGTTACACGATGCCCTAAAGTGGCATTGTTCGACGCCGGCCAGCGTCACCGCACAATAAGTACATCACCAAGATAACAAGGAGAAAAGGCATCAAGATGAGAACGAGTAGCAATATATCACTTAAAACAATGAGAAATATTTAAAGCCTAACGTCTCTTTATAACGGCAACCATCAGCGCGACAAGCGCACGCGGCGCTGCAGCATTACCCCATGACAGATCTGTTTGACGCCCGTTTGGATGGCGGACACTGCAGGGATAGCAAGGGATCATCAACTATGTTATAGAATTATGCACAAAATACCGCATATCCGTGAATAAATTACACAAAAATATCGCAAATTATGCTTAAAGATGAAGCTAGGGAAGATAACAGCACGAGAACTAATTTACTGAAAATTATGCAATTTTAACAACTCTCTCCTTACATGACTACATTTGTGAACTTGAATTAACTGCGAGTATAGGTTATTGTGCACAATTAGAAAGAAAAAGTAATTATTCAGTAAAGCGAATAAATTTGTTCAGCGAAACTCGGTTAAGTCGAACATCTTTCAAGGAAAATTATAATCCTTTAGTAAAAACATATTTACAAAGTTAATGAACACTAGAAAAATTGATCCGCAAAACACGAACACGACGACAGTGATCGCATCAAATTTCCAGAATTGACAGAGAATATAGCAGAAATCAAGAGCGGCTGAAGCCAGCAGTTGGCTCTGACAACACGACGCGGAGTCGGACCAGCGGCAGCGCAGACGACGAAGAGCGGCTCAACAGCCCATACCATCACAACCACACACGAAAACAAACGCGTTTACACAAAACACACATTGTCATTGGAAGACTGCCGGGTCTACTTCATTGCATAGCTTCATACTTTGCTCAGACAAAAATTATGGATGGAATGTTTTTAGTTTCCGAGAAACTTTAGAAAACTGTAATACGCTTACAGGTATAAAATAAGTATGCATACAGATGGTATGCTCACAGAGATGTATGTACGTCGAACCTCTCATTAACGGACTAATTGGAGGGACATCTCGCATACATTCTGCTCTATCGTGCCGGACATTCAGGCTAATGGAATAGGTGCTCAGACGAGCAGATTTTGTCCATTGCATTTGATCCCCGTTGAGATGCAGTGTTTATAGATGCGAGGCTTAACTGCACTGTAATCCACAGATATACAAGTATTGTAGAACAAACGGAGATATACAAGCACTGTAGTACAAAGGTATATTAGTACTGTACGATACTACTCTCTCCCCAGAGATCTGAGAGAGTACGATGGTTCCCTGGATGTCT
Source organism: Orchestia grillus (assembly GCA_014899125.1). Taxonomy (NCBI): domain Eukaryota; kingdom Metazoa; phylum Arthropoda; class Malacostraca; order Amphipoda; family Talitridae; genus Orchestia; species Orchestia grillus. Next base: position 15,362 of record VOMN01097198.1, on the reverse strand, counting down.
TCAAAAAGAAGCTGGATAACTTTCTACAAACTATCCCCGATCGGCCTCCCTTGCCTCACTACCATCAGACGGTAGAGGGAAACGGTATCATTCAACAGCTTGCGGATGTGCGAAGGGACAGCATGCGCACAAACCGGCGGCACTCCAGTGTGACCAGGGCATAGAGGCCCAAACAACTTCAAGATATTCAAGATATTCAAGAAGATACAGGTTCGGATATATTGAATTTTCCTTGAGTAGATTCCAATGTGTAAGCTTCGAGCGATCACGGAAGCAAATGAGTAATCCCGAATGTGGAGTTTCACCTACCAGAAAATACTACAAGATCTCCGTCCAGGGAGTATGGACTCGTTCATACAAAGCGAATATTTATTTTGGCAAATTAAAAACATACAACAAAGAAGAGTACGGAACCGTAGTGGCACACCTGTCATACTGCACAACACACAGCACTTGGAACACAACAATGTTTACGTGGTACGACACTCAACTTTTTGATCTCTGTTGCATTCTGCTACGGAAAAGATTGACTTCCCGTTAAAAGGAACACGTGGGAAGAATAAGATCCCCAAAAAATGGTGCAGCCTCTAGCCAAACACGCTCCCTTTCCCAACCTCATCTCTCCTGGCCTAGGTCCTCGCCATCTAGTCCAGCAGCCCAAAGACCTGACAGCTACGTAGGTAACCACTATACAACAGGTTTGGTTGGATTCACAAACGGCATCTGCTACAGGCTCCTGGTTCAAGAAAGTCTAGACAACATAAGGACTAAAATCAGGAATTATGATTTAGGAGAACCTGTGGTAACTTGGATCCTATGTTCCTAGGATCGAGCGAACATTTTAGCTCTCTCTACACGTTCTTTAGGAAATTAGTACTAGTTGTACTGAGGTCTTCCTCTAGTAACAGAATAACCAACAGTTTCCTGAAAATCTTGCAGAGGACTAAATTTGACACCAGGTCTGAAGTACACAGCGCCCAAGGTACACCAGGTTCCACTTCACAAAAAAGTAACCGAGCAACACTACCGGAACAGAAATTGAACAAGCTGGAGCTGAGCTCTATACTCTAACAACTCTATAGTGATGGCGTGAAACTGCCTGTCATTCACTGTGGGTCTAATCGGTGTACCGTGAGAGGCGGCCTTGTGGTCTGCACTCGTTTGAATCAAATTGGCCTTACTTTGTGAGTAAGAGAGAGAACGTGTTGAAAACACTTCAATTTTAAATCGTACGAGTCGTGCTTGCAATAATTCATTCTCAATATAAAATATGAATATTGCGTAACATTTGGAATTAACAACGAACTCAACAGTTACAGCCAGACTTACGGACAGCTATTTTTGGAAATAAGTAGAGATTGCACCCAGGTTTCCCGATTAAAACTGTCATACACATTTCTATGCATAAAAAATTTTTTCTTCGATTCTTCACAGAAAAACACACTGAAAGACATCAACTGAAAACAAAGCATTTTCTTAGTCACTACAACAACATTCAAGAAAATTCTGTTATTAGAAGGGCAGTGCTATCGGGAAAAATGTCTAAAAATAACATTTACTAACTCTACAAGCTCGATAATTGCATATTAAATAAACCTTTGATAATAAGACAACTGAGGACAATATTCAGGTAGGCTAACAGCAGTTACAAGAGCATGCATGAGGGGGGGTCCTAAAAAGCATGCAGTGGGACTCCGTCAAAGTCCTCCGCTCTGCTTGCCCATCGTGGGCACAGATGTTTCTGTCGTCTTTGACGCATCTCACATGTTCTAACACACCGTGCATCGTGTTATGTTCCGCGCTTATTAATATTCACTTCAAGCAAGCGTAAAATCGTGTCCGATGAAACTTTGAAAGTAGAATGGAAAACTTGTAATCGAAATCTTCAGGGGCTCAACATCCTTAGAAGAGTGAAATAAGCAAGTACATGCGTGCTGAGAACCCTTCAACATCATTGTGGACTCCACTGAAGGGCTTTCTCTTGAACATCATTGAAGGGCTCATCTTGAACATCTCTTGAACATCAATGGGAAAATTGCCCCACATAACCTCATCACTCGAGACACATTCAGAAGTGAAAGGCTTAATCTTACACAGAATCTTCGCGGACGGCTTTATTGCGTCATCTGGAGCCCTCGCTACAATGTTGCTCGTCGCTTTGCAGGTTACAGGCTGACCTGGGGACCGGTGATCCCGCCTTCCCACGAGGTAGGTTGTCCACGCCAGGCTCGTCTCGCAAGCGCAAGGCTCTACCTGTGGTGGAGGGTGGAGGAGGAAGTGCACCGGGACTCAAAGGATACTTCGAAGTCCTTGCAAGAGTGAAAACACTGGCGTTGTGGTTTGATGACCGGTCTTTGTAGCTCGTGGAAGAGGTGGAGGGGCGGTCTGCGGAAGTGCCGTTCAAAACCCTCGGACTGGAATTCGCGTCATTGCTGCTAGACGGGCGCTGGAGAGTGGCAGCACTGGAGTCATAATTAGTGGCCTCGGTAAGATTGTTGACAATGACACGCGACTTGCCGCTGCCCGAAGGCTTCGATGCCAAACCGGGCTGAGTGAATACCTCTTCCTCGTCTATGCCCCAGATGGCGTCCGAGGCTGTTTCCTCGGCCTCATCCTCCTCCACAGCTCCTCCTCCGCTCTCAGACTTCCACCACTCCATCAAATTGCTCGCTATCGATCCTGTGCGTTTCCTCAGTTCACCAGGTGCATCCTCACCTTCAGACACAACTCTGGTCTGCCCACCAACGCTCACCCAAGTTTCCACTTCTCCAACATTTACTCCTGAGGCTCCAAGTTCTACAGGGTCAGTCTGCCCAGGCGAAAATGCACCAACTTCGCCTCCCGCCAGAATGTCAGCAGCCACCTCCGTCTCCACAGTGGTCTCTCTCGAGCGCTGCCGCCTCTCGGCCCCACCGCCTCCTCCGTGCTGGGCGTCCCTGATCCAAGAGTGCAGCAAATGTCGGTACATGCGCAGCTGCAGCGCCATCTTGCTCCGAACACCAACACCGATATAATGTACAAGTCCTTCTGAACCCTGCGCACAGAAAAAATACATTAACATAGTAAATGTTTAACTCAGAACCTTCCTCTCTTCCAAAAATGGAGGACTTGCCGATTCTAGCGAAATAAACAAAGTAGCATGATACTTGATTACATTAACGGACGATGATCCCAAGCCAGAAGTGTGTACGAGTACGAGGGATGCGCACAGCCGTGCCACAAGCATCCAATCCAACACTTGATAGGCTGGCCTTGTGCTCGTTCTCACGAACTTGCTTCTATGAAAAAACAATTTTTAAACACGAAAATAAAAATTCATCCAACCCTCCACAGTAATAATAAGGAGAAATGTAAGTGCCAAGACCAATAGAAAACAAAGGCATTAGAATTTAAGACTGTGGCTTAAGTATTATAAGCAGTTAGAGTAATTCCAAGCAAGCAAAACTCGACACGAGCTTTTCATACGAGAAAATTTACTTGTGACACATGAAAGTATTTAGGAATTTACTTTCCCGTCAGGCATGTTTGTTTCTTGGGCCAAGGAAAATGAACTCAAGAAGAAAGCCTAGGGCAGGCTGAACACAACACAAGAAAGCAATCAAGGTCTGCCTTCACGAAGACGGTGCATCGCCTGACGGGGATTTTGCTCCTCAACACAAACGCTAGGATTCCTAGGTGACTTCAGTTAGAATTTTGTGTTATGGACCCCATCGCGAGCGGACGAGGAAGTAAAGTAAAATAGATTTATACAAAGAGAGGCAAGTTACACCGTTAGACGGAACATTCAAAATTCCAAAGGACTGACTACGATAAAGCCATCGCCATTGCCGCCTTTTAGAAGCCCCACATCCCGCGCTTCTTGCCTTGAGTAGACGAGGCGTTTGGCGTCTCTCTGAAACATCGAGGCTTGGTCGAAGTTCTGGCCACATGTCCTCCCCTCACTACCGTGAATATTTACCCTCAAAATCCATCTACGTGCGTATTCTGGTGCTATGTCTATGTCACCTTATTATTTATATCGTTAGGAAATGCTTTATACTGCTATCAGTTAATTAGCTTCTTCATTTTTTAATTGTAGAATCATAGGCACACCCACGCTGCCCTCAAAGCGTTGATAGTACGTGTATCGTCCACGTTCGCTGTGAGGGAGGGCGCTACAAAAGGACTGGCGGAGAACCGAGAGCAGTCACTGCCTGAGGGCCTGTCGAGTGTGGCAGTGCACGGCCTCCCTCTACCCTCATCGCCCTCAGCTCCTACTTCAACTTCGAGTCAGCAACCGCCATCAAGATGTAGAAGAGAAGACGTCTATTTCGTCGAGCCTCGAGGCTCCACCTTCGTCAACGGAGGCGTTAAATAAAAGAAAACCACCTTAGAAACATTCAACATTCCTCTCCGAAAATCAAGATCAGCATCGGACGAAGCAGATATCGAAAGAAGATCGCCGATCACTTCAAAACGTACATTTCCGAGTAATCACCCTCTACACCCGATTAGGAGTGAGATACAAGAACACCGCCTTATTAATGTTCAATATTCTCTTGAGAACGCCAAGAGAAACACCGGCAGTTATGTTCTGCACAACATCCCGCGCGGCATCACACCGGCTCCGAGCCACCTGAGGTCCGAGCTACGCATACGCCGGCAGGCGACCGCTGGAGTCCGCAGAGGACGTGTGATGTTATTATTACTCGAGTATATTTTAATTAGTGTTGTGCATTTATCGACACCTACGCATCCTCTAAGATGAGCATTACGGTAACTTGTGTTTTTTGAATTTCCTTACATTAGACGTGCCCGGGAGTAGCTAATAACCGAATATGTTATTAACGTTTTGATACTGCAACAAAATTACGTCTCGGTAATATTTCACGTGTTTTAGAAATTTAGCAACTACGACGTAATCCCTGGAACCTCGTGACTAAAGAGATTTAGAGCTTAGACCTCTCAGCTGCGTTACTTATGTCATTTTATTACTACTTTGTGGTGCAGACTGAAACTTCTTAAATGTAGTAAGGATAGGCAACTTTATTTTAAAATATGATACAGAAACTTAAAAGCATTGTAACCCAGGAATACTTAGAATCATTGTATGGCATTGAAAAGCCTTATCTCATTAGAATTCCTCATTGACGAGACGTAACTATCAATTCATTAATAATGTTCAAAATAATGTTACGCAATTTAAATATTTATTATTCAACATTAGGATTCCCCTCCGAATACCTTGCCTTGAAATGACCGCTCGTGCCTCCTTGCTAAATAGCATGAATATAAACGCTACCAAATTATCTTGCATTATGATGTAATTCGTGGACGAGATGAAAACGCGTCCGAAACATTTACCAACATTACATAGCACCAACCTAGGAGGTGGGATCCTAACAACTACTGCCAGCAATCAGTCCAGGATGGGTAGCACATGACATGTCATTATTGATTGAACATCGTTTAAGTGAATGTGGTTACGCAGAACCAGAATTAAATTGAATCAATATTGAATGAATCAATAATAAATCCAATCGATATTGAATAGAATCAATACCAAACGAATCAATAATGAATCGATATTGAATGATTGTTGGTTAATCAGTTTGAATAGTGTGATTATTGATTGAATATTGTTAAATTAATTACGGTAGCATTCAATTGATATCGTATTGAACTAATATTGAATTGAATTGACATTAAAAGAATTGCGTTAAATCAGAATCGCACGAAAACGAGAACTCGCAAAATTAGAACTGCGACCTCATTCCTCCCTCGTGCAATGAGGGGGGTGGGGGGACGAAACATTCATGAACTTTTCCTGCGGCTGGCAGCCTCACAGTGTGGGAGAGACGATTGCATTTTCCACAAAAAGCTCCGATATCTGCACTGTTACAAGAAACGCACCATTCACTGATGAAGATACCTGCAAAGCACCTCTAATTGGTGCGGTGCTTATTAGAATTCTGACTTCGCACACAACGGAACAGAATACGGGAACAGTACCGGTACAGGCCGTCCGTTCTGAGTTCCTAACGCAGCCCCACGCAGGGATTAGTGGATTAACCTACTATTGCTCGAGCGTTTTATTTTAAGATCTCCATCGATTACATTTTTCGTGGCTTTACACCTACATTTTAAATTGCTTCTCGTAAAATGCAGCTGTGAACAATTACGAAGTAATATGTCATGAATGTTTTAGGTTCACAGGTATTGCTGTATGAAAGGTCATTAACCCTTTGATGGTCACTGCCCAGATGGCGACGGTACCTTCACAGGATGTGTAGTCCACAGGAACCGTGCGAGAGCCACAACCACGGCGTCCACATACGAGAACAGTGCCCTTGAACCGGTTAATAATATTTTAAAACATTTCTAAATTGTGCTAAAAGGATAAGAAATAACATTGGATAAAGATAGATGACTAAGACGAGATAGAGAACGTGAGCTACAGACCTGCTGGCGCGAGCGGTCGTGGGCATACTGGAGCACAGAGCGCGTGTCCATGGCGTCCCTGTAGATGAACTCGACCTCGTCGGAGCAGAGGCTCAGCTGCACACGGGTCACCTCGGGCTCTGGGGGCATCGCATCGCAGTAACAACACGACCACTTACGAAGTAAACGATACAGCCCTAAGATTAAAAATACTTCCAACGGGTGAAATTGACTGAGCTTTTATACTGTACTAGTAGACGCGGCGCGCCAAATATAACCGGACGAATTGTGTTAAATTCTTAAGCTGCCCTCTTATTTACGGTAAATTTGAAATGAAATGATGTAATTTTCAGTATCACTGATACAGACTGCCTTATCTGATAGTCTCCCTATTATATTATTAGGAATACGGACCCGGGAATTTTCTCCTATCTAAATCCTTTAGAGCGTGACAAAGAGACGGACCAACCAAGGAAGCAACAACTATCAAAATGCAGTGGAATAATAATACGATAAATTTATACACAGCAAACCTTAGAAAATCTGAACCTTATAAGGGAGAACCCATTCGAATAAAAAAAATCGGAATGGGATTTAAGTCATGTTTTCTGTAAATACGCGGGTATTGATAAAATAAAAGTAATGAAATGACCTTGATACATGTAAATGCCCATGAAACTACGGTAAACACTCATTCTTATTCTAATTCACGTTGATCGTCACACCCATTTTTTATCGAGCCTCATCAGTTACATATCAGAATCAGGATTTTGCCCTACAATCCAGATGGTATCAGGACTTTCATACAAGCGTCCGGTCACAGAAATTGTCCAGATTTTCGGGAAATTTTGACTAATCAAGGCTGGATTATTCAAGGTTTACTGTATATTTCTTGGAAGTAACCATTTATTTAGGTTCTGAATAATCAAGAAAATTCAGGACTCCAGGTTCTCAACTACAAAATCAGCGAGGACAAGTCCCAGAAAGCAGTCCGTAATAGCGATAGAGCAAATTACATTATTTCCCGCTAGATTTACCGTCGTTTTACGGCATAAAAACGCAAGTTTAAACACTGCATAACGCGGCATTTAAATGGAGACAGCCTCTTAATTTCAACAACCTGCAAATTGAAACGGTATGCACACGATCCAGCATTCAACTGGGAAGGACCTTCAAGCACGTTCTCAGCATTTTCTGGAGTAAGGCGAGAATATGTCATTTGAGAGGAACAAGTTCGCAGCACGTTGCCATCACAACTTGGAGGAAAGGTCGAATATTTCCAGTTATTTCTTTAGGATTTCGGTACTAGCAGAAACAGCTGGCAAGTGGGCATTAGAGGTAAATTTGAAAGAAACTTTAGAATAGTAAAAAAAATTAATTACTCTTTATCAAGTTTTGAACCCTCATAACTTATATTACCTGCAGAGAGATATAAGAGCAAATAAAATTATGGAACATCGAAGAGTTTTAAAGCTGAAGTTTTTTTTTAAAAGATCATAAGGTCATAGGGTGTTCACGAGTTAGTCGTACACAACGATGTTCTGCTCTGCAGGAGAAAGACCTAGCAGTCTGAACTGCTGCTCTCACACACAGAAAAAGTGTTCGTTATAGTGCTCTGCAACTGCCACATCTTGGCTCCTGGCAATCTCTAAACACTGCCAGATGTGGGCTTATAAGAGTTAGTTTCTTCTCCCTGGATTTAGAAGGTGGTAGGAATGCCCTCAGTGATTTAGGATATATTTACAATTCGCTGAAGAACTTTAAAGTCAGAAATATTGCAGCAACTATAAAATTAAAAACACAAAACGCTGAAAGAGAGTCAAAGCAAAATTGCGCACGAGGAACGGGAAGTTGTTGAATACTCTCACTTGGCTTGGTGCGGTTCTTGTTGACAGTCTGGTTGTACTGCATCCTGAAGGTGAAGGCCTCGATGATGAAAGCCTGCACCACACTCATCACCACCATCATCACCATGTAGAAGAGCATGAAGAACATACGCGAGGCATCACCGCTCACATGCGCGTAGCCTGAAACGCGGAAAAAAACTCAATGAGAACCAGCATTCACGCTCAATGATAATAATAATAAATACTATCACAGTTGATTATTGATATTAATCCCATAACCACCAAAGTTCTTTTATACCTAATAATGATCAACTTATTGTTGAAATGAACGGAATATTACCCAAACAATTGTTTACATTGTGTGCACTTTCGTACATATTCAGCCTAGTTTTGAGCAAGAGAAAGAATTTGAAGCGTAACTGCATTATTTCGAACATCCATCAGAAATGGCGGTGGTCCTCACAGGGCTAAAGGAATGTCTTGTGAGGCTGAAAGAGTTAGCTTTCCGTACACCACTAGATACACTCGTATGGCAAAAATTACTTTGTTTCAATTCTTTGACGTTATCCTCTACGCCAAAGACTCGGCATTCTCACAAGCAGAAATAAGAATACACGAACAGAAATATGTCCTGAAGTTACAGAAAACCATCTGCGCACTTTTCTATGTCCTTGACAAACAAAAAAAAAACTATGCGTTTGGGAGTCCAGAATACAATTGCACCTCTCCGTCTCCCTGCTAAAGAAATCAAGGCATGTGTTGAGCTCAAGACGGTCCGGGAAAAGTCCCTGACATGCATCTCTTATTAAATCTAAGACACTCAAAATATTCCCGACAGAACGAACAGAAAACAGTAATTAAAGATATAAGTATGGTTGCTTCTCATTCAGTCATGACTCCAATAGCACAGCATTTTACTCTAAATTTAAATGGGGAGCAAATAAAATAATTACACACATTTCAAGTTCAAATATTTAACGCGTCATCTTATCACACGAACATAAATGTACGCTCGGTACCAAGACATATTACATAATTTACGTTCACTTTAGTATTAATACTCGGATATTTTTACAGCTGCAAGACCCACAACTCTAATTCCCAGGACGAGCCTAAGTTCATTTCTCACCCTCCATGATGATGAACCAGTTGTTGACGACAGTCAGCTCGAAGAGTGTCACACCCGCCATGAAGATGTTGTCGAAATTGTTGAGGTAGTAGTAGTTCTGGTAAGCGGAGGTGTTGTCAGACTTGTAGTACTGCTCCACCGTGCTGTTGCTGCACGAGTGTCAAGGTGAGAGTGTTAGCCCGCTCCTATGCAGTGGTGGCAACGTGACATCAACTCTCCTTGTCTCAACTCCCGACACTTACAGGCGCACATGGAACTCAAGCCGCCAGATTTTATCCCCGTCACATGTATCAACTAAGTTGTTACCCTCATACACGGCAGCACAGGATGGGTGGCATATAGACACGCATTACTAAACAATCTCCACCACCGCTGCCCAACAGCTCTGGCGACATGGTTGGGCTCTTACAAATCGTCACCTGCCAGGCTCTTATTGAAACTTCAATGGGAGACACAAACAAACACTGTCTGAGCGAGCTAATGAGACAAGCAACGAATATCTTACAGGAACTATGGGACAAAAGCAACGACTATGCGTGTATTGCAGCTTGTGCACAAAATAATACTAACACAGCAGCACAACACGCCCCAAAATCCTCAATTATTGAAACTTGCAAAGCCCCAAGGTAATATTTCTTACAAGAGCCCGGCCATCCCGTCATTACACGATGCTCCTAGTCGGTCTGGAGGAGTCGTCAGCCAGCGCGGACGACAGTCTCGCCCGCAGATCATCCAATGACACTAAACAATATTTTCTTTCCGTCTTGTGCCTGCGTTAAAACTATAATTTCCTATTGCTTTGTCACCGTTCAAAAGGTAAAAAATATTAGTGCTAGAACTTTACTTTTGTGATTGGATCAATGTATTCTCAAATTTGCCTTCTTTCAATATAATACCAGTAATAAATAAACGTATAATAGAAAAGCAGATTTTCATAGGGTAAATGGTTATTTTCTTGGGTTTTTCGATAATAAGTTAAGAAATAATGCGCCATTGCCAGGAACCAAAATCGTGTTACATGGTGTTGTGATAAGAACATAGCATTCTATGTCACATGCAATTTACTGGTCCGATTTACAGCAACATGAATATATCTAATTTGAAATAAATTATACAACACTAGAACACGCGAAAATCCTTGGAAATAGAACCTCACACCCAGCTCCTGAGATCTGACGTCCTGAAGCGCTATCAGGAGTTACCCCTACTGAGCTTCAATGACGTTCCACAGCTACATTGGAAAACTCAGTTTCATTCTTCAATTCATATCATTTTGCAAAAAATTTTGTTACTCGCAAAAAATAAATGCAGCGTCATAGGGCTGATAAAATTGCCACGCATATTGCTAAAAACTTCATTTCTAAAAACTTGTAAATGAAATAAAATGAAAGTGTACATTTCATTCAAAAGGTAAATCATACAAGAAGGATGAGATATAACATCCCCTGGATCACCTAACAGTAACAGTTGTAGACACTTTCCGTAGCACTTCCAAGTCTGGAGGCACACAATTCCTCACTCCAAAGATGGTACACATAATGCTCCGAGGTGAAGTACATATATCACTTTTTAAAACTGAATTTCTGTGCTGATGAGCTGGCCAAAATTTGTACCACTATCACAGATGCCAGGAAACTTCCCTATTAATCTAGTTGGCAACATCTGGCAGTTTATTAAACAACAAGGAGTTCTGCGAAAACATTGTTAGTACCTTGAATACTAAACATTCTCTTCTACTTAATGTACAATTGTATACTGATAAAACTTTTTCCCATCAATAGCGTGCGCTTGAAAAAGTGAAAACATGTAAAAAATCGATCATAAGGCCCTAATAAACTTACACACAGCAGTTCTTGAGGTCGTACTTGGAGAACATCTCCATGCCGATGATAGCAAAGAAGTAGTATATGAGGATGATGACCACACAGGCAGACATGACACGAGGGCCCAGCAGCACCATCGTCTCGAACACCTCCCGGTAGCGACGGCGGATACGAAAAAGCCGCAGTAGTCTGTGCGGTATACGGTATATATTCTGGTCAGAGCTGAAAGAAAGTTACTAACATCGATCACCCTAATGATATGTCAGAGCTGAAGGAGAGTTTTTAACATGGAGTACACTAATGTCTGGTCAGAGCTAAAGTAGGGCCACTAACATGGAACACACTAATGTCTGGTCAGAGCTGAAGGAGAGTTTTTAACATGGAGTTCACTAATGTTTGGTCAGGGCTGAAGGAGAATCACTCACATGGAGCACCCTTATGTCTGGTCAGAGCTGAAGGAGAGTCACTTACATGGAGTACACTAATGTCTGGTCAGGGCTAAAGTAGGGCCATTAACATGGGAGACACTCATGTCTGGTCAGGGGTGAAGTAGGGCCACCAACATGGAGCACACTCATGTCTGGTCAGGGCTGAAGTAGGGCCACTAACATGGAACACACTAATGTCTGGTCAGGGCTAAAGTAGTGCATTGAATATGGAGCACATTAATGTTTCAGTTGGTGCTTAAATAGACGCTATCAAACAAAAGGCAACTGATTAACACACGGACATGTCTCCAGTTAGAGTCGCAAATATATGCCACATGATCCGCCCAAGAACTAATGAAATACGAAAAAATATTCACAGTTTACACACGAACATAAGTTTACCACTGTGATCGAACTAGCTCCAGGGAGGACGGGTTGCCTCGTTAAAATTAATTCAAGTCTATCTAACCCGTGACGTGCAGCTCGCAATTGCTACCATAGACTCAAGACAGTTTTGTCATCTATGTATTCAACCCTTACTTTCCAATCACTTCGGCCTCCTTGAAGCCTTCGCTTCGTTCAAACTAGACGGCCCTTTCAGCTACACACTATACTAGTAAGAAACTTGTTGCTTTATTTTTATTGCTTTCCAGTCGCCGAAAAGTTCCCCAGAAATTCAAATTACTTTCTTTCAACTGATATTTCATGTTTAACTGCAAAACTCACCAACCCTCAAGTACAACGCCACCATTGGTACCTGTTTTTTAACTTTGCCCACAAAACGCCCATCATCTTCATACTGACAAACTTCTTCCGTAGATGGCGTTAGAAATCAAACGAGTTAAAGTAGTACTGAAGAAAATACAAGGTGTCCATAAAGTCTTTCCTTGATTAATAAAGTATTTCCTCGAATATCCAATGACAATGCACGTATTCCAGTCAGATAACTATCGACGATAAATAAGTCATCAACAAGAAATAGAAAAATTCCTAATGTAATAATGGTCGTCCAAATTCAGGAGAAAGACTTCATGGACATCCTATAGATTTCATTGTGGAACGAAATAGTTCATCTTCATCTACAAAGGGAAAAAGTGTCTCCTGGTTGGTTTCAATATCCATTACTGGTTTCACGCACGGCTGTCTGTAAATTTAAGGATGGGTAAATGGTGTGAACAAATAATATTTTAATAAATTTGCTTCTCAAGAAAGTTTTGCTTAGCGATGGCAACACTGGTTAGGAAGTTCATATTAGAAGGCAAGGCAGCAAGGATCTTCATATATCCAGACGTGATAGCAAGGATGGTAAGAACTAGGGCCTATAGAGGATGGAAGACAGATCATGTGACCCTCTCTCTTCGTAGAAAAACACGAACTATTTCATTTCTCAATAGAAAGCATTCTTCCACTCCATCCAGAGTGTCATCTGGTTGCTTCTGCCAAACAACAACGCGAGCAGAGCGAGTGGAATTGGTAGAGGGGCGCTCTCGACTGACATGCATGCTAGAGGTTAGTAAGATGAAAACTTCAATAGGTTAATTTTCTGATAGCCTGGTTTACAGTATACTTGGTGCACTATTACGAATAAAAACTTCGTACACCAATCACGAAAGATGGCAACGATTGATTATTATGGCACCGTCTAAGCGTAGGTTGTGTTTTCGGCTACGCAGCGGGACCATATGTTGTCTCGGAATAGGTAATAATAGTGAGCACCGACGAGGTAATTAAAAAATACTTCGAACAATTGAAGATTACAAGACTTGAGCAACAGACATTGCCTCTTCTCCAATTCGTGAACTGGAGGAGCGGTCCGCGGCAATCTGCCGAGTATGATCACAACCAGCCCCTACAACGGGGAGCTGCTCATACTCTGCTCAGAGAGCAAAGCTAAGGAGGGAGGGGAGAAATGGCCCGGAGCTGGAAGAGGTCTGACCATCGGGGATCGAGAAAAGGATTTAAGTCCCTGTCTCACGCGATGAAATTTCTAGATCCAGTGCGTGCCTCGAAATCGTGGAGCATGTCCAGCAGGTGTTTTTTTTCCATCAGGAGTGCCTCAGTTGGTTGTCCCAGACAGTCGAGAACGATAGTGTTTGGACGTGATGTTATAGTGGAGGCCATGGAACTCAAAACTCTGGGGCTTAGAACGCTAAAGACCAGGAGAACTGGGGCAGCGTGGGGACCCGGATGGTGAATTCGTAACTGCCAGAGTTGCAGATCGAAGGGGGAGGTTGTGAAGCCCTGTCCCAGAAAGCTGGGATGAAAGAGTTGAGGTTGTTCGAGAAGAGGGCCGACCCGACGGCGAATACGCGCGGCACATCCACATCCTTCGACTATTGTTCGGGAGTATTAGCATTGAGGGAGCCGTGGGCCGGCTTGAGGCGGTATTCCGATATGAAGGCTACGGAGTTGACCTCTATAATGCAGGGGATGAACCGGACTGCAGCAACTACAGAGCCTTAGCATCGACGATATGGCTCCAGGTCTTGTAAAAAATGACGAGGTGTAGTAAGTCTGGTTCTCTCAGGTGTGCGTGACCGCTACCTCGGAATGAGATCTGGTGTTAGTTCTGGCGCATGGTGTGTTAGAACTCGCAGGATATACAATCTAGTCGTATGAGTCGATACATGGGTAGATATTTTGCAGACTTCCCTAAGATAAAATAGGTGACGAGCTACACCAACCTAACCCGTCCGCAGCGCGAATGGAAAGCGATTCAGAAGTAGATCAGAAAAGGAAGCCTAGCCTCCTTTTAAAAACTTCAGGACCAGTGTTGCCATTGCTAAGTGAAAATTTCTTGGGAAACGAAAATTTTTGAGAAAATTTCTTTACACCATTTACTCGTGACTAAGTCGACAGACAGCTGTGCGTAAAACAAGTAATGGGTATTAGAAGCATTCACGTGACACTTAAGATATTTCAAATAAATAAGACTGGACTTTGAAATTATTTATAAAAAATTTAAACGATAAAGGAGACAACACACAAGTTTACTCTAAACCAAACATTCTCTCCGTACAGTCGCTTCACGTACACTGCTGCCACCACTTCAGGCACTCAATACGCATTACCCTCTCCACGGCCACTGACGACACGTGTGGACGTCTTGGTTTTTGCAGTCACAGTCACTGTCGATAACAGAGACGGTGTGAAAACACCGTCTGCCACCTGGGCCGTGCCCTTCACTGACTAAATTATTTTGGCGATAGGGCAGCATTTACCTTTGTGCGAAATACTAGCATCAGCCTTATGTTCATATGCAATAAACCTGTGTTTAGCTTTGTGCGAAAAACTAGCAGTATGCTTTTGAAAGTGGATTTTGAAATCGAGCGAGACGGTAAAGGGTTGACTGCACCGCAAAACCATCAGGAGTGTCACCTAAGGAGCCTCAGGATGACAATGTAGTGGAAGGAGCGGTAGAAGATCTCGGCCACGACACCGGCGATGCTCAGTACAGTGACCGTCATGTCGAACACGTTCCAGCCGCTGCTGAAGTACTCGCTCACGCCCAGCCCCAGCAGCTTGAGCAGCACCTCACCGCAGTAAACTGGAACACAAATGCCTTAGTCTTTCTCTAGTCCCTTTAGGGAGTCTTTTTACTCGACGATTTTGTGGTCAGTTTCCATTGATGCAGTCTTTGAAACTAGTCAGCTTCAGCAATGTGCCAATATGATAATGTCGTGGTCACCCATGTACCACGAATTGTAGTAGCGAC
>VOMN01097191.1:0-18477 GCA_014899125.1 Orchestia grillus | reverse complement strand
AACAAAGAACATTCATCGTTGTAAAGTATTTGGAGACTAAAAGGTTTCAACAGGTGAATGACTCATTTCAAGAGCGCTGCCCTGAAAAACCTTTTCCATCACAGGTGAGCATGTAGAAAAATTTTTAGAAGTACAAAACTGAAGGAACATGCTTAAATCTCAACAAAGGTCGATCAGGGTGCAAAAGAACAAAACGAAAACAAAAAAATGTTCAAATTCTTCAAGAAGCACTCAGAGAAAATCCAGACATTTCTGCAAGAAGAATGGATTGAACATAAATAAAGCCATATTCATCAGAATTGTAAAATTTGAATCAAACTGGTATCCTTGCAAAATGCACGTGAGAAAAAATAGTTTAATAGCTTTTGAGTTATAGTTATTTGAAATTGGTTTAACTTTTTTTAAGGCACGACATTTATGGTTAGTTCCTACACTGATTTTAGAACTTCAACTTTCGGAGTCACAGCCCTCGATTTTTACCCATTCATATCCTTTCTTTTAGTCGTCGTTGGGCTCAAGTGATTCGTTTGGAGTACAGAGGTAATGTCAGAAGAACTCCAAATGGCGCTTAAATATTTCTCCCTTACTTAAAAAAATGCAAACTTGTGTGCCCAACCGGTTCCGGACTAATGATCTGTGTTTAGTGGGACGTAAGAGTCTAACGAACAATCCAACATTTACTGTTTAAAGTAACTGAACTGCTGATGATTGGTTGCCCATCTTCAAAGAGACGCTTCATCTGGTAACACACTACACTTCTACCACATGAGGCTACATGACTTCCACATGAGGCTACATGCCTTCCACATGAGGCTACATGCCTTCCACACGAGGCTACATGCCTTCCACATGAGGCTACATGCCTTCCACACGAGGCTACATGCCTTCCACATGAGGCTACATGCCTTTCACGCTAGGCTACATGCCTTCCACACGAGGCTACATGCCTTCCACACGAGGCTACATGCCTGACTAACGACACAATGAAAGGACTCGGATGCGAGAATCCGATAAATCCTTTTTCTTAGTACACAGCTCCTGCCTACGTAGCACCATTCTAGCTCTAATTTCAAGAGACCTTTCCTTTACCGACGACAAGAAGATTAAAGCGAAATTTTGTAATGTTTTAAATCAAGCCTTAATTATTTATTACTTGTCTATGCACTTCTGAGTCATGGTACATCTTTAGGTGATAAATAATGAAAGGTGATGCATGGTTTAATTATTTATTAGAAGAAAATTTCATTGAGATAAAGCACGAATATAACACAGAGGAACACGACTTTTGTTGGGTTATGTGTGAAAAAGACTTTCCGTTGTTTTTGCTGCTTAATCGAAAAAATGATCTAATTTTCCCTGTCACGTTACCTTTATGAACAATGGAATCTGCAACTTCTTAATATACCTAAAAATCCCTCAATGCATTTAACAGACTTGTGTTTTTTCCTAGATTATTTTAAAATGTTGCTTCTACAATGAGATACAACAAAATCTATGACAGTAATATTTATTTAGTTATTTCATGAGATATGGCCGATATGAGCAAATTTTTTTGCAATGGGTTTAAGGTTTAAGGTAAAAATTTACGTTTGTAGCTTTTTCTGGAGTCTACAACTTTTGTATAATCTCATTTGATGCTCCAGCAATAGCCAACCTTCCTCTATACATCTTGCGCATCTCCCCAACCCAGATGTCGTCCTTCCGTCATTTGTAAATCTTGTTGAAACCGTTTACCCTGCTCGGCACTGACAGCTCTGATTCTCCAGGGAGCTGGCGAGACGACCATGAGATGCCAGTTCACATTCATGTTACAACGAGGCACTTAGAAGCTGTCCGATGATTTCTGGGCAATATTAGCGTAAGTCTTTAACCGTGTTTTTCCAAGATAGTCATTGATATCTGTGAAAATAATCAAGTTTTTTCTCATGATCAGGCATTATCCAGATGAAATCTTTATAGTTGAAGAACTGCCAAATCAATGGATCATCAAAGACACCCTCCATGATTTTTTCATTTGACAGTCCAGGAAATATTGAAATGATACAATTGAAACATTTCTTTTCAGTTGGTAATGCTTTAACAGATTTATCAAAATCAGTTCGTTCTACAGAGATGGGGATACGAGTAATATTGTCGTCGTGTCAACATGTCGCTTGAGTAGAATGTTGATTTCGCCAGTTTTCAGGTCAGATCTTGGAGGCCAATTTGTCTAAGCCCACCATTTCTCTGGAGCTCTCCCGCCCCGCATAGACGGAGAGCGGGTAAGTGTGATGCTTCGTTTTTCACGCGCACAGACAGCAGGGCTAGTTCGGTACTTCATGTCCCACGGGCACAGACAGCAGGGCTAGTTCGGTACTTCATGTCCCACGCGCACAGACAGCAGGGCTACTGCGATACTTCGTGTTCCCTCGTTACTGAGAAAGAAGGAAGCGTATCACATTAAGGTCAACACAGGTGATCCTATTCAATTGGTCACTATGAAAAACCTTAATGTTTTCTATTTTCCCATGTTTTTCACTAAAACCGAATGCCCATTTGCGACCACACATAACAAATGCCATTGCGGACACACTTCAAGCTCTGCTTTGAGTCACCAACGATGTTAGAGTGTAGATCGTAATTCCTTATTCCTTGATTGAACAACGAATGTTACGGCAAGCTACTGTGACACAAAACTACCATTCATTTGAAGATACAGCAGATATAGGTATGAAATCTACACTGTCGCTGGGGCCCGAGTATAATTCCTTCTCTCCTTGTTGAGGTTTTTCTCATTTCGTCTTGATGCGCAGCGTTCTGATGTCCTTTTTGAATGAGTCAAATCGGCTGCCAAATTATTCCCTTCATGTTGATCAATGCCCCTGCGAACTGTTAATTTAATATCTGCATCGTAACTGCCACCGTGCTGTTCAACATCAATCAGATCTTCTTGGGGGGTAGTTGATCGGAATTTAGCCCTGTAATTTCCACTGAATGAGGCATTACACGTCTATCTGATAGTAGATTAGCATATCCCACATTATCGTCATTTTTCTTCTTATATTATGAAGTTTCAACTGAAAAAAGTAAGGGTCTGTGCAATGATCCTTTTGCTCTCGCTAAAAGATCTTATTTGCTCGCATGCACTGGTAAACCCACTGGCAATTTATCAAGTGCTCCTTAAGTAAACTTTATGTAACACTCGACACACTGCTCGCACACCTCGTGAATGGCCCAAGAGTTATCTTGTTCATAGAGTTCTACTGTAAGCTATGAAAAATACTCTTGCTTGCAAAGTGCGCTGATGCATGCCGTTTGACTTTGTACGGTGGAACTTCAACGTACAGTATATAGAGAAAAGCATCAGGGCAGTTTGGGCATTTACGACGGGAAAAAGAAGGGCAGGTATGGTCTGAAACGAAAGAAATATATATGTAAATGAAACAATAATTCGGAATACTAAGCGGACTTTAAGCTTGCAAAATACAATTACGATAGTAATCACCTAAATTGAGTAGCGCTCACTGCATTGTCTCATGAGTAAGTAAATGAATGACTCACCAGCTATAGAATACTAGACTATGCATGACCCGTTGGGTCAAATAAAATTCAGCAAAATCAAACCGTATCTAGAAATATATCCTATGCAGTTAAGTCGGTATCCACAATACAGGATTAAACGAAGAGTATAAATTTCGAATATCTCAGATCCGACAGACAAACGTGTGCACGGTTTCAAGAAAGCAAGCAAGCAAAACGACCAGAGTTTTAGTATTATACTAGACTACGCGTGACCCGTTGGGTCAAATAAAAGATAGATAGATAGATAAATACATTATATAGATAGATATGTAGATAGATTTCTTTCGTAATCAGCTACCAGGTCTTATTACTAGCGGCTAAACTGTACAGTCTCACTTGGTCAAAGGGAAAGTTGCACAAAGAAAACTTGACTCAATACAGTTTTAAATTTGCATACTAATAGCAATCGAAATCAGTAAAAAGGCGGTTTAAGTTGAATTTTTTCAATTCTTCTCTGGATAAAAAGGAAAATGAAACAAACGTCCGTAAAATCCCGCTGTATTTTTGCACGTAGAAAACTGAAGATAAAACATGAAGTTCAGAGTATAAACAACACGAACAAAGGTATTTTTTAAACAATGTGAATAGAAAAATATATTCAAGCAAAGTAACTGATGTTTTAAATGTTTCATGTCAAATCACATAGAAGTCTCAGCGACTTTCCTTGCATTATGAACAGGTCATACACCTCGGTCCAGCGTATGACAGTCGATTGTTCTCCGATTAGGGCGACTACGGAACCCGAGCAAAGCACGTGCAAGATTTTCATTCATTTATGATGCAGATATAGCGTTCGGGCTAGCCTGGTAATTGGTCAATAGCATGTTGCACATCAGTTGTAGCTTGGGACGCTTGGGTACGCAGAGGTTATTAGAAGCGCTCGTACTGCTGGCACTCACGCACCAACCTAATTTTACAACCTACAGTGTTCCGATAATAAGCAACCGGTTCTTTAATTTTGGGCACCATTTATTAGAACTAAACGTAAGACATTTATTTCATGAAAAAATCTAAGTTAAATTATGAATAACATGGTGAACTTTTCATAATCATTCTATGACGACAGTAAAGAAAAATAGGAGCAGGTCGGAGAAATTTCTTCAAATCATGATACGCCGGTGGTCGGCGGTTCTAGGGATGAGAAGGTCAGAGAACTAATGTACGCTTAAATGGAGAGATCGTGTAGAAATAAATTCATTTAAATACTCAAAACAGCATACAGCAGAGACAATAATTCAAGAACAAGAGAGAGATAGAGAGAGAGAGATAGTTGGTCGAGTGCAAAGGAAGTTTGTATGAGTTTAATTTTCCCAAAATGACAACGTGAGGACTTACGTTGACAAGTGAAGAAGATAACATGAGTTAGAAATAGATATTAGAGAATGAGGAAGATTGACAAGGTTTGATTGAACGAAAATTGAAAATTTTTAACATGTTTAGGTCAGGTGTGGTGAGCTAGTTCTCTGGAAATCGAGGAGGTTTAGTATTAGCCATGTTAATAAGCGAGTTCTTTAGGAAGAGACAAGGCAGAATTTCTGCTTTGGATTCATGGAGGGGATGAGCTAGTAACGTTTAACTAAGAGAAAGAACAAGTCGGAAATGTGAAAAAAATATGATAAGGAAAAACTAAGGTATAGATGAATGCAGTTAGAGGAACAATGGTTACGACTGAAATATCTGTAAAATAAACATTAGAGAATCCACTATATTTGACGATTCTAATTGAACTTAGGCGCACATCTTATTTTGCCTTCGAGAACCATGAGCGACTGGAACGGCGTCACAGTACGCCCAAGATAGTTTCAATTCATTTCAGTTTTAGCAAAATTCTATCAAAAAAGAGAACTTTTCACGTATTTCCAACTTTAATAAGAAACATGTAAAACATAGTAACTTTTAAGAGTTTAATTTCAAATAAAATATTATACCCGTAATTACTGAATTAAATTATGTATTAATAGTTAGCAGACTGTTGGAGCCAAAGCGTGAAAACGGAAGCATCGAAATGAGCTAGCTCTAACGGCATACATAAATGTTCCGAATACAAATTCATTCGACGATCAATGACACATCAACTTGAAAATTCAGGAAATGTAGATGATGACACCCCTTAGGGTGACGATTGTCTACACCGCGCAGACGGACATGCACTGTTCAAACTTAGGATCGCGTGAATGAACTAGTGCGCTTAGGAAAAACGATTTTAAATGTTAACTTTGGGGTCAGTAAAATAAAAGATATACATATGAGTAGTGACTATTGAAATATCTCAATTAAGGCATGGATTGCAAAAACACATTCAGCAATACCTACATTCAACGCAATATTACTTAGAGCATCGAAATAATGACTACCTAAATTTTACGGTACGTCTGTACTCGCTTGGTGTAAGCGTAGTTCTTCGAATGTACTACTGTACGAGCAGCAGGAACGAGGGCATCAATTTAAAGCGGCCGTACATCAAATCCATATCAGCCGAACAAGTGGAACACTCGGCTTATCAACTAACTTAACAGCCCGCGTTATTGCACATTGTTAAATACTGTTGCTCGTCGTTGTATAATACAGATAACTTGTCCAGCAATAATTTCCTTATATTATCAAATGAGTGTAGTTACTGAACATTGAACTATGAGAGAAAAACAAAGCCTCTCTGTGGCTTGCAAACACGAGCATTCTACAAAAGCTCTCACTATCATTCTAAAAATCTATTAAGACATTGCGAATATAAGTATTCTAGAAAGCAGTTACTGTCTGTCATTTTAAAAGTCTAACAATTACGAACACAAGTATTCTACAAAAACTCTCACTGCCTGCCACTCTAAAAGTTTGGCAACATATTACAAAAATAAGTATTGTACACAAACAGTTACTGTCTGTCATCCTATAAGTCTCGCAACACATTACAAACAGAAGTATACCACAATAACTGACATTTTCTATCATCGTACAAGTCCATCAACAAATTTGTTCACCAAATTTCCTCGTACAGTTGTGCATGACCCAATAAATTGAAAGTATGATTGAAATTTTATGCTACATTCAGTCCCCTAAAGGTAACCTAATTATCCTCACCATTCAGATATCCTTTTCTTAATTTCTGGAGTTTGCAATATAGTTGAAAACTTTTATTAATAATCTCTTAATACCTTACTTTTAACCATCATACCAAAATTGAGTAAACGGGGAGGTATTTCTCAGACACCTTCACCTCTGGCAATATATTCGCCACGGAAAGTCGGGCATAACAACATTTAGGACTCGGAAACCGTCCGAACCCAACACGTGAGAGTGCTGCAGGCACAATGGACTCCATCAAGCTAATGTGTCCGCGAACTCGGAGTCAGCAAAACCTAGTTGGCGGTCGCTGCTCAGCAAATCGCACCTGATTGCATCACGCTACAGGGTCGCCATGCTGGTCTGCCACCAGTGTTACGCGCTTGTAATGTTGAAAGCAGTCAAAAATTACTTTGCAACTAAATGATACGCAGAAGATCATTTGATTACTCACTTTAATAATATATATAATTGGTTTGGCGACAAGTGGAGCAAAGGTTTCGTTACTGTACATAAACTGTTTAATTGTTTATATATAATCAGGACTCAGAGCTTTAAATTACTGGTTACTGATACTAAAGGTACTTCTGTAAGTAGTCAAAGATATTATATGGTTGAAGAGGTCATTAGTAGCCTGATGTGCCTTCCATACTGAATTTTACCGTACAACTAAATGAAGTGCCTATAAATTGGTTTAATCAGAGTGACTAGAAGATTAGAAGTTTATCAGCACTCAAGGCAGTCATTCGTACTTATCAAAATTTTGGTTGTAGTATCTTATAAACCTAAAAAATCATCATTTACCGTAACCAACCAGATATTGCTGTACTAATGCACTAAGAAATCCTTTATGATGGTAAAATGTTTTTCACTCTACGAGTTGAAAATCGTTTTTCGATTGCCAATTGCTTAATTGAATTTACTAATTGATTTTGGTACTTTATCAGCAAAATAAAGCGGCATTCATAATAAGGAAAGATCCACTTCCTTTCAGTGACATTCACACTGGCTGATTCACTGAACTAGATGTAAATTGAAATAATTATCTGTACATAATATTTTAACGAAAGATGCTAGAAAGCAAAGATGCATCACTTTAAAGCCTAATGAAATAAAAACTTTCAATGTAACTATAGGTGGCATCAGAGGTTTCCCAAGCTGAACCATTTCCAATCCTACTACAAATCATAAGCATGAACGGGCGGTGCATTACCTGTTCACCTTTTTGAATTAACAGCAGAACAAAACATTTGAGAGCCCCGCATCTCAAACGCGAACTGATGAGGCCATCGTACTTACCGAAGTCATCATTCCAGGAAAAGCCTCGTGTTAACGCAACCAGATCATACTTAACTCCAACTGGGACGCAAAAGGTAACCAAAAAATAGACACAAACTTTGCAAACGTTACTAGAAGTAAATTTTTTTCATGGAGGAAAATTATCGTTCTCATTTTTTCATGTACTCATGATGTTGGCCTATTCCAACATCCGTTTTGCATTGTCGCAATCTGTCTGCACTCAAAAGAGTTTAACGGGTAAAATTACGATAAAAGTTCTACGTATATGCTATCACCGTAAACAACGAAAACCGTATATGCTAACAAAAACATGCCTCATAGGATAATTCTATTTTTAAAAGCTGAAAAAAATAGATTCCTCCTGAAAGACACACTGGTATAAGTGTAATGAAATGCTCGGCTCAACCGTCACGAGCAGCGTAAAAAAAACTAATAATATACATTCTCCTTTTCAAGCTTAAGCCGTTCGATCATTGAAATATCGCCTCATCATAATCAATTTACGCTCCTCATACATGCGATCAATTTACGCGCCTCATATTTTATTGCCCTTGTTTATCACCCACCTCAAGCTGACTGAGAGTTCGAGGTTTTGTTCTGGCATACGCCAGCGCCGAAAGTTGTTGCATACATAAGCCAGCCTTAAAAGTTGTGGCGTACACAAGCCAGCCTAAAAAGTTGTGGCATACATAAGCCATCCGCAAAAGTTGTGGCATACATAATGCAGCCTCTAAAGTTGTGCCTTACTTTCACACAATACCTCTGCAGCTTGAGGCAGAGTCGATGCCACTATCGTGGAAAAGATTTCATAACGAAATTATAAAGCAAACAACCAAGGCTTAGGACGAGAACTTACCTTGACCGTTTGGAAACTGTGCTGCTTTGAGAGACGACAGCTCGGCAGCTGCGGTCGCGTCGTCTACTTCTGCCATGGCGACCGAGGTTTCAAAACACCACAGTCAAGACCTGAATTTGTCGCTGTCAACGCTGGATTTGATTTCTATGCACTACGTATAGGAATATATGAGTCCCACCAACGCTTGAAACGATTGTGATAAACACTGAGACAAGCAACGTTTGTACTCGTCCTTCTGCGCACGTTTACGCTCGCTGAATTGTTCAATGAAGCTACCTTCTGCCTAGCGAGCCTGGTCAGCTGTCTGGTTCTGAGGTCTTCAGGCGCCCCACAAGTTTTCTAGAAAAAGGGAAAACTTAGAGTTAAATAACGTTACAGCAATACTTGAAATAAGTCTTGATTTGAGAGTATTCAAAATTTTCCAAAGTGTCTGTCCTGTTAACATTTGCTGTCAATTTAATTGAAGCTAAAGTAATCGTTTTGTTAGGTTCTGTCTCGCAATGGTCGCATGAGGTGCAGGTGTCATGCGGCACAGCCTGTCGTTACATCAGCTCGATAATGCTCTCTTACAGCATCAAAATTACTGAACACTTAACAAGCCAATTAGTATGTAACTTAATTTTTATTTGAATCGCATTTCAATGCTATATTAAATGCTAGTTTTAAATTACGTTTCCATTTTAGATTCATTCATAATTCTTTTCCGTTCCTTTAGTATCAAAATTTCACTAACTTATATTTCAATAGATCATAATATGATATTTGCGAGCGTGGTCAGAGTCACAGAATTTGATTGATTGAAAATTTAGAAACTTCATCTCAGGCCAGGTGTCGCGATCGAATTCTCTAGTGAGTTACAAGACAGAACATTCAGAGCGCGCTGACGGAACTTCCAGTTCTCTGGTGAGTTACAAGACAGAACATTCAGAGCGCGCTGACGGAACTTCCTCATTCTAGTGTTCCACTGCACCTTCTCTGAGCTGAGGATGCCTTGTTGTTTTGTCTCAAACCTTTCTTAGACTGAATCACTACGAGCTTTTTTGAGGTATCAACGTACGATACTAATGTTATTTACGCGTTAGGATTCAGAACCGCTGCCTCCAAACGACCTACTCGCATGACACCTTCACCTGCAGGTCATTGCTATAGCGACGTGTCACACGTGTGACACCTTCACCTGCAGGTCATCGTTATAACGACACTGCGGCAGTTTCTAATCCTATGTAGAGTTGCCATGCTTGTTTCGAAAAACAGATGATTTCAGAAGATGAGGGGAGCTGCAATTCAGGTATGTAGGCGTATACTCTCAAAACAACGGTCTCAGAATTTTGACTGCGTCATTTTCATCATTAAAATCAACTTTTTTTAACCCAATAGAAAAAAAATGAATTTTTCACCGAATGATAAAGAGCTTTTAACTAATATGTATAAAAGTTTCAGCAAAAAATTACTCCATTTACGAGCGGGCTTCAAGAATTTCAAGAAAAAGAATAGGGCGAAAAACATTTTCACTTATAATATATTTCTTCATTGCATGCTCCAATGCTTCATCAAGGTCAATACACTTCTCTGAACATTGATGCCAGCTTTCAAGTTTGTTTGTGTAGAATTGAGGATCTTGTGATGTTAACCATGTTCGGAGCAGGTTTTTTTACGTCGCCAATTGATAGAAAATCGACTCCTTCCAAGGGTTTTTGTCAACTTTGGAAACGAAACGAAGTCGGATGGTGCCAAATCAAGGCTGTAAGGTGGATGTTTGATAATTTCCCATCGAAATTCACGTGGTACAGCTCTTACTGGCCGAGAACCATGAGCAGGTGCACGATCGTAGTGGAAGAGGACGCGTTGATGCAGCTTTCCATGGCATTTTCCGCGATTTTCATAGTCTGTTTTCTCAAACCGCTTTCATAATCAAAAGATGTAATCGTCTTCTTGTTCTCAAGAAATTAACAAAATCCCTTCTACATCCCAAAAAACAGTGGCCCTGACTTTTCCTCTTGAACGATCCGATTTTGCTTTCACCAATCCGCTTCCCCCCCGGGGCCCCCACTGCTTTGATTGAGTTCTATGCTCGGGGTCATACTGGGAGAGCCATGCTTCACCCCCGGTCACAATTCTTTGTAGAAAGCTTCATAGCCATCATCCCATTTGCTTAGGACTTCAGTGGAAGATCTGTCTTCGTTTGCTGCTGATCTCGCCGCAACAACCATCAGGGACACACCTAGGGACCCTTCTTGACGTCCAGCCGGTGGTGATGTGTTATTCGGGGCATTTAAGAATTCATATTTGAATATGTTATAACATGTTGGTACAAGAACGTTCATTGCCGTGGCATCAAAAACCGTTTAAACAATTTTTAGTTATGGACATTTTCCCTGAACTTTTTTAATGTGCCGTGCCCTCGTACTCAAGCCACCTTCGTATTCCCCACCCTCATATTCTTCCCCCTCCTCGTATTCAAGTCCCCTTTGCTTCCCCCTCCCCTCGCATTCTAGAAATCTCAAACTTTAATGCGGCCAAAACTTTTGGCCGACAGTCTATTTAATGTGAGACCTGAGAGACACCGCAGTGTATTCAGTGACATGAGTTTCATAAATATTTTACCAACTTCATAAGAAACACGGCGAAGAAGAGACAGACAGTTCCAACCCGACATACATAAAGACATCCTTGCCATATCTCGCATGACAGCTTCAAGTAGCCAACACACATGTGTAATTGTAAAAGTAATTCATACTAGATCTCTCCAAATAACCATCAATACAAATGATTGATTTTAATGCTCACAAGATCTACAATCACATACACAGCTCACAAGATGTGTAATAGAGGAAAAATTCATATCAGTTCAGAAGTTCAGCAATAACACAAAGAATATGTGTTACATCGCACAAAAACATTAAAAAGGGAAAAATTTGGGGTAAAATCTCTAAATAGAGCGAGTACATAACTCCGTAGACCTGGAGGACCGCGCTGGGTTCCCGTATTCTGTAAAGGAAGGCGGTAACTCCGTAGACCTTGTGGAGTTGAACGAGCCCCTATGTTTGGGAAGTTAAGATCCAACAATGTGGAGTAAAGATCGGTGTTCCACTAGCTGAATGTAAAAGTATCATTAATATTTGATAAAGCTTCAATAATTATTACTGGGAAATATTAGTTTTAAATTATCCTTTCGAAAATAGTCCACAGGAAATATTTTTGAATTTCTCTTAATAAATTAGTGAGAACTATATTTGAAATATAAATGGCTATAAACTAGCAATAGTAAGTTACAGTCTTCGAAGGGATAGTTAAATCTCCAATCACTATTCGATAGCATTTTACGGACGCAGCGAAGTTGTAGCATATGCCGGCATTCCTTCCACGCCTGAGAAATAGGGCTGGACTGATGCACTAGACTTCTGGAGAGGTGCTGTGTGCAAAGTTGGCTGCTCGAGAGGTGCTATGCGCTGGACGCTGGACTGCTGCCACCGCATGAAGAAACAAGATTATTCATGTCTTCGCAATTTAACTTGGTCTCAAACAAGGATTTCGCTGTGAGATGTAAACATACGATTTTTTGGTTTGTAATCCGCAGTGTTATATTTGGAAAGCTGAGGGGATGAATGAATAAAATTTTTAATAATACATTGCGAGAACCGGACATGAGGATTGCTTATAGTTTGTGTAAGGGTTACACTTTCACTGTTCAAACTGATGATGGATATAATAGCTATAAGATCTGAAGCATTTTCAATTTCTATGTATTAATTTTGAATCCTGTTTCAGATAATTACTCACTCGATGTTTCAATCTATTCCTGTCCCTACTTTTCTGTTGCTAAGCAACATGTTCAAATGTTTTCCAGTTTTCTGCAACACTACTTGGTCGAAATTCATCTCCATGTTTCACGTTAGTTTAAAATAAAAGAGAGCGTATGAATAATTGATTTGTTGCTGCGACACAGAGCCAAGCCCCTCACAGGGCGGTGCCACTCTCGTGAGGCCAGGAGCGGCACCGTCCACACTACACAACATCAGCTGCATTACTGTCAGTGTCACAGTGTCAGCGACTGTGTCACACACTCACACCACAGATCACTTACATGAGAAGATACTTCAGTTGAACGAGGACATGCAGCCACCGCTACACGAACAAACGAACACACAGCAACCAATCAGATGCCTAGCAGCTATGGCGATGTAATGACGTATACGTTCCGGGACGCTCCAATTGGCTGCGTGACTGCGCCTCATTCAAACAGTCCGGACCGAGTTCAAATTATTGTCGTACTATAAAAACGTTGAGACTCGGTATGATAATGGATAATGAAAGACCATGTTATTGTTTTATTAAAACGACAATGTCTAAACTTTGTCGTTTTAATAAAACAATAATTTCGTACGACTGAAACCACAATGAAGAATTTCTATCCAGATTGCATTACAAATGCTGGAATCGTTCAACCTATAGAGTTTCCACGAGCAAACAATTGAACTAGTTCGTAAAACAGGATTTATAGTTATTGCACCACATGGCATACATGAAGTTTGAGAAAGGGCTAATGAGGAATTGAACAATGAAGAACTATGTACTACAGCTGATTATCAGTCGCTGATTGAAATCAAATTAACAAACAAAAATATTCCTGAAACAGATCACATTGCGAAAAATCGTGATCAAACAAAAGATGACTCAAATAAATTTACTGAATTTATTGCAGTTGCAAACTGGTTGAAGAATTTATTGCTCCAACGTAAACAAGTGGCTACAAAATAGGAGGCTTCTGAATATGAAAACTGTACAGCTGGAAAACTACATAATTCGAACTCTACAGTTTGATAAGTGTACAACTCAAAAACTGTACGGCTGAGAAACTGTAAAGCATGAAACTGCACAATTTCAAAACTTGACAGTTTGGAAACTGTGCAGCTAGAAATCTACCTAGTTTTGAAACTAGAGTTTGAAAACTGTACAATTTGAAAGTATGTAGATTTAAAACTACTGGTTGAAAAACATACAGTTTGATAACCGTGCACTTTGAGAACTCTGTAGTTTGAAAACTGAGCATTTTGAAAATAGGGCAGTTTGATAACTATGTAGTTTTAAAACTGGGGTAGTTTGATAACGCTGTAGTTTGATAATCTTGTAGTTTGAAACTAGGCAGTTTGAAAACTGTAAAACTTGAAAACTATGTTGATTGCAAAATCCATTTTCAAAAATATGCAGTTTGTTAACCGTGATGTTTGAAAAATAAGCAGTTTAAGAACTGTGCAGTTAAAAACTGCAATTTAAAAACTGTGCAGTTTGAAAACTGTGCAGTTTGAAAACTGTGCAGTTTGAAATCTGTGCAGATTTTAAACTGTCTCACTTGAAAACTATGTAGGTTGAAAACTGCAGTTTGGAAAATATGCAGATTGAAAACTGTGCAGTTTGATAACTGCACAGTTTGATGACCGTACAGCTTGAAAACTGTGCAGTTAAAAACCGTGGTTTGAAATCTGTGCAGTTTTAAAACTGAACAGTTTGAAAGCTGAGCAGTTTGAAAACTGAGCATTTTGAAAATTGAGCAGTTTGAAAACTGAGTACTTTGAAAACTGTGCAGTTAAAAACTGCAGTTTAAAAACTGTGCACTTTCATAGCTGTGGTTTTCAAACTATGTAATTTGAAAACTGTTCAACTTGAGAACTANAACGGAACAGTTTGAAAACGGAACAGTTTGAAAACGGAACAGTTTGAAAACGGAAAAGTTTGAAAACGGAACAGTTTGAAAACGGAACAGTTGGAAAACGGAACAGTTGGAAAACGGAACAGTTAGAAAAACGAAACAGTTGAAAAACGAAACATTTGGAAAACGGAACAGTTGGAAAACAGAACAGTTTGAAAGCTGTCCGCGTCGAAAACTGTCCACGTCGAAAACTTTTCACGTCGAAAACTGTCCACTTTGAAAACTGTCCACGTCGAAAACTGTCCACGTCGGAAACTGTCCTCGTCGAAAGCTGTCCACGTCGAAAACATTCCACGTAGAAAACTGTCCATTTTGAAAACTGTCCACGTTGAAACTGTCCACGTTGAGAACTGTCCACGTCGAAAACTTTCCACGTTAAAAACTGTCCACGTTGAAAACTGTTTACGTTTAGTACTGTCCACGTTGAAAACTGTCCACATTGAAAACTGTGCCACACGAAATCTGTGCCATACGAAAACTGTGCCATGCAAAAACTGTGCCCTGCGAAAACTGTGCCATGCGAAAACTGTACCGTTCGAAAACTTTGCCTTGCGAAAACTGTGCCTTGCGAAAACTGCGCCTTGCGAAAACTGTGCATTGCGAAAACTGTGCATTGCGAAAACTGTGCCTTGCGAAAACTGCGCATTGCGGAAACTGTGCATTGCGAAAACTGTGCTTTGCGAAAACTGTTATTGCGAAAACTGTGCATTGCGAAAACTGCGCATTGCGAAAATTGACCACTTTTCAAACTGTGCAGTTTTCTTAAAGATCTGAGAAAATTGATGGTTTCCTGGATGACTTCAACGAAGAAGCTGGATTACTTTCTACAAACTATCTGTGATAGGCCTCCCTTGCCTCACTATCATCAAACGGCAGAGAGAAACGCCTCCTTTAACAGCTTGCGGATATGCGAAGGCACACCATGCAAACAAAACAGCGGCACCTAAGTGTGGCCCGGGCCTGAAGGCCTAAACATCTTCAAGGTATGCAAGGCATTCAAGGAATTTTCAATCTTCACTACTTGAAACCTATAAAACTTGAATCCTGTACAAATTCAAACATGTATCACTTGAAAACTGTACAACTTGAAAACGGGACCACTTGACAACTGTTCCATTTGACAAGTGTACCACTTGACAGTTGTACCACTTGACAGCTGTACCACTTGACTACTGTACCACTTGACAACTGTACCACTTGACAACTGTACCACTTGACTACTGTACTACTTGACAACTTGACTTGACATAGAGTAGACATTAGGAGGACAAGTGTTACAGAGGATAAGGAGATACAAGTACTTAGGAATGATAGTGAATGAAGAGGGAATGGCTGAAACATTGAATGAGAGGATCAGGAGAGTGCATCAACATTTTTTGTGAGATTAGCAAGTGCAGCAAATACATGAGCAAACAAGTGTGAAATAGTTATAGGTGTTTGGAAGGGCATGTTAGTTTCTTGTCTGATATACGGACTAAATACATTACCAGTGAGTGGGCAAGTATAGGATGAACTAGAGGTAATGCAAAATCTGGTGAGTAGAACAGCACTAGGGGCAAACAAATACGTAGGTGTCGATGCAGTGAGAGGAGACATTAGTTGGAGCACTTTTTAGGAGACAATAACAATAGTTTGCCTAAATTACATGATTTAATTGATAAAATAGTGAGTATGAATGGGCGAAGAAAATTAATGTGTGGGATAATGGCAAAAGTAAGTGGGAAGCTATGTGCCGACGAATGATGCACTAACTCAACTACCAGGCTGTGGGGAGTGGGAGAATACTTGATGGAAATATCACAAATGAGTTGAAAATGGCTAATAAAATGGGTGAAGGATTGGAATGGGAGGAAGCCTGATGGAAGACTGAAATAAAAACGAGGATTCAAGAGCTCAGATTGAAGAAGTGGAAAAATTGGATGGAAACAAAAAAACCCTTAACTGGTTCGTAAGCAAATTGTCCAAAACCTAGAAGTTTCTATGATGGCTGCTATGGAAGTGAACTGTTATCCAGAGCTAGGTCAAAGAGGTTAGAAGTTAACAACAGAACCTACAGGTGGAATGAATCTGGAAGCAAAATACATATGTCAGGTATGTAACTCAAAAGAAGATGAGAACATTGAACATGTAGTCCTTGAGTGTAATAGATAGGAAAAAGAAAGGATGAAATTATTTGGACAGCCAAGAAAAGAATGTAGAAAATTAGTTATAAATAAGTGGTGAAAAAGAAAAGATGAAGGAATAAAGGCGATTCAAGGCCTGAAAGAAGGAATACCAGTCAGCGCTGTGTCTGGTCTCAAGGGCTTCTTAGTAAATGAATAGAAGGAGAAGAGGATCATGGATGAGTTAAACGAGAGAAGCACTTGCAACATGAATGCTGGATAAAAAAAGATGTTGAGTGCTTAAGGAGTATTCAGCTGTTGCAAAAGCCTCAATATGAATTAAATCTAATCTAAATAAAAATCCTCTTACAGTTTAAAATTGATATGCTTTTCGGTAGAAAGCTGACGTTTCATTTCAACATTTGTAGGCAACCAAGAAGAGAAGTAGGATTATGATTCAAACTCGTACTTCATAAGATCCTTGTGGATAAAGTCTAATAGAAGTAATTTTAAATAAAATTAATTGAAACTACCTGTTAGAATGTTTTTCTATGGTAATACATGCAATAGGTGCTAGAAATCTGCCCACAGAGAGTTTTATGACAGAAAATTTGATTTAGCACAGACATGTAAATGTGTTAAAAACAGGCACTTATTCTACCTAGCCTTGAATGATATTTACTAGTAGTTACATTCTGCTTTTATGATGAATGATGAAAATTATAGTTAGTATGATCATACGATAGAGAAAATAAGTTTTGTTTTTGTTTGAGAAAGAACAAATGGCGTTCAAATAACTACCCCACTCACTCATCAGCTTGTTTTACATTGACAATTGCTTTCATGGTGCCTACCCTGAGACAAAGGCATGGCATGAACATGGTTAAAACTATATCATACTCCACGTATGTATTTTGAAATACACCTCATACACAGATAATTCATGAATAATAGGTACATTTTCGAAGGATAAAATTATGGTACTACCGTTATAAAGAGTAGCAAAATATTATCTTTTATTTATAAACATATCATGCTCATGAAGTCAAGACTACATTAATTAATTTCTGAATATTTTCATCATCCAGTGTTTAACTAGCTTTCAACAACATGATTCAAACAAACATTTCATCTAAGTCTAAGAGTATAAATGCTTTCAACTTTTAAGCAATTGGAAGTCATTAATGAGCTTATTACAATTTAGGATTGTTGAAGCCAGCAAGAGCAAATGGTGAGATGTTTTAATAATTATTAAAACATCTCACCATTATAATTACCATTGATTAAGGATGAAATCTTACCATTGATTACGGATTAAATCATTCAATTATAATTGAATGCTTTAACCCTTAATCATATGGACAAAAATAGTTAGTGTTCCTAAAACCTTACATTGTAATTTTTGACACTGATATTATTCAAAATCACGCAACACTAAAGTTGAATTAGCTTTAAGCCACTTGAATTTTAATAATACTTGTATCATGTAGAATATTTTTTGAACTACAGAAAGTTGCAACAATTTCCATTTTTCTGATGAGAGACGCACCCGATTGGAACTGGTACTTAAAGGGAAGTTTTGGGCGTAGAGATAATCGTTTTTTTAATAAGTGATACTTCTTTAAATTATCATTATGACACGTTTCAATCCACCCTACAGTATTATTCTATGTGACGTAAAAAAAATCATGAAGCACACCTTGAGTACCTTGAATACCTTGACTATGTATGGGCCTTCAAGCCAGGGTCACACTGGGGTGCCACTGCTTTGTGTGCATCGTGTGCCTTCGCATATTTGCGAGCTATTGAATGAGACCGTTTCTCTCTGCCGTTTGATGATGGTGAAGCAAGGTAGGCCTATCAGGGATAGTTTGTAGGAAGTTATCCAGCTTCTT
>VOMN01097181.1:0-19893 GCA_014899125.1 Orchestia grillus | reverse complement strand
CTTTGCTATTTCATTCCTAGTGAACTTGCTACGCAAAAAAGATTTACCTGGAAGAAATTTTCGCCGCATTTTTGCCGTTGATAAAAGTAATAATTTCTTTTATAACTAGGTGTTTACTGGCCCTAACGAGAGATAAAATATTCACTGTGTGTTAGCAATTACCGAAGAGATACAACCCTTAATTTTCCCTCATCATGTAATTGTTCAACGTGGCTATAATTTTGGATGTCAATGACTTACTATTTTCATTTTGAGGTACGTTTACTTCCTGAGGAGATATTTCTGATGGTTTATCGAAAGTCGGCTGCATGGGAATCTTTGCGACACCATACTGTAAATTTCAGTTTTAGAAGAGCGAAATAGGGAAAATAATTCTTCACTGAATTTTTTTTTTCTTACCGTTGCCTAAATTTACGCACTCGGCTTAAGAGGAGCAAAATTTTGCGAAGACTGATTACTATAATTCTATAATATAACTCTTAAATTATTAAAAAAAATCGTTATATTACGGCCTTTCTAAGCTCCTGTTGGATGTGAAAACTCCATTAAAAAATGGGGTGGCGTATTAAATGATATATATAAATTAAATAAATGATGTTAAATGAAATTAAATGATATATATAAATGATATATTAAATTATATATAAATGATATATATATATANATATATATATATATATATATATATATAACAGTATTATTAAACGAAAAGCAACACCACACTGAAACATATTTTTTGTGGCGTATTAAGCTCCTAATTATTGAATTTCAAATATTACCCCTAGATCTCAAAAATGCAGAATGCCTTTTAGGGTTAACATCTCCCAAAAGCACCTTGCCTTCACCACGAGGCGTCGTCAGCGCGGCGGTCACGAATACGTCCTCAGGATCCTTCTTGATCTGAGATCATGCAGCAGCTGTGACCGCGACCTCGTCTGAGGCCATCAGACGCTGGAGGGAGAGCTCGGCCACCCACCGCTCTCAGAGCTGAGCGTGGGCTGGTCACGGGAAATTAGGATGAAAATCCCGTCGATTACCGTGTAGCGCACGCGGCGACACGGAGGCAGCGTGAAATTTTTAGCAAAGAAAGGCCTGTACGCGGAAATCCTCTCTGTCGGGAATTAAAGCAGCATGGGTTGTTAAACTGGATGATGTCACGAGCAGTTTTATACGGGAGAATGAATTAATTTGAACGTAATTTTCGAAGAAAAGAGTTCCAGCAGTTTCAAATGCCATTCCCTTCAACAAACGTAAAAAATATCAATCGACTTCAGCCGAATAAAAACTTGTTGTGTTTAAACGCAAGTCATGAGTAAACGAATAACTAAGTACTGATGTTTTTCGAAAGCACTTCTACAGACAGGCGTTATCGAAAAAAACATCATTTATAGCTAGAAATTTCGTTCGCAGAGCCAGACGTCATTGAGACAAAAGCATTCATTTCTGGAGTTGTGCGTAGACACTGAACCTGCTGAGACACTGATTCTCCTATGAACGCTGATTCTTTACAAATCTTCCACCATCTTTTGGATTCAGTCTAAATAAAATCATTCATTTTGAATAAAGTCATGGAAATTCTTAAGAGCAAACACGACTCAGGAAATCTTGGCGAGACTCGAGTCATGCTCACGGACGGTCACTTGTGTTGCTAATTTGTGCCGTGAAAAACGTTGTTTCTTTGCGGGTTACTACCGCAGTGGAAATAAAATACAGGAGCAGAAATCTTTATGAATGTTGGTTAATGTTAGAATGAATAGAACGAGGAATTTAGGATTAATACCCGTGTGTTGCTGTAATACTTTGTGAGCAGACAACATTTGCGCCACGTATGTATTCTAAAATTTCATCGTCTTAAAAATTGATAATAGATAATATTCATGCACAGCATTATTTAAAAGCAAATGAACAAGAAATACTTTACCTAACTAGCAATACACTACCAAGCATTAAATCGATAAAATATTACTTATAGAAAACTTCCACGCACGGTCATGTTGCTACAAGTCTCCCATAAGTAAAGCGATGAAAGTCTTCCCTAAATTTTGACCGCGGCCCTCGCTGGGAGTCGTAGGCATGCAATATCGACTCTTTGAAGCACGGCATCACTGAAGTGCCTACAGTTTGGTCAGCCCTGAGCACAACAGCAAAAACGCAGCTACGTCCGTCGAAAATGCTGATTAGATGGTCCCGCTCCGCCGGCTTCCAATAGCTGTAGCGGGCAATCCGGAGTCTGGAATGAGGGACGCGAATGTCTTATTATCTGCGGCTTCTTCCGATATTTCCCAGAGCCGGACATTGCTATCCCAAGATTTTTATTGCATTTTTAGTCGGAAGTTGTGGAATCTTCATTTCCTGCTTAATTTTCTTGATAATAGGGTCAACATTGTCGGGATCAGCACATAATCGTAGGGGTGATGGTTATCGAGATGACAGTGTCGGCTCAGCAAAGCAGAACATTTGAAATTCGTGGCATCCCTTCATGCGAATGCCCTTTAGTGGTAAAAATATCTTCACTATCATACGCACTTTGGTCTACGATTTATTAGGTTTTTAAATTTAGGCATGTCATTTCACTGAAGCTGAAGCAAGAGGCTTTGTTGATTTTATGTTGCACCTTACAATGGGCATTTTATTTATCACCCATACAGTATTAAGCAAGAATAAAATGGTGTGCACTCTCTGTAATGCATCACATTGACGTGAACATCCGTAAAAGTAATTCCCAGTTTGGAAATGTTAATCTTAGAAAGATGATTTCATACTGGAGTCAAGTACTACAAGTAGCAGGCCAAGCAGAAGCAGACTGAAAATCAACTCCATATGCAGGCAACAAAAACGCAAGGATACCAGCACACACATGTGCTAGCAGGGACATAGTGTGTGCTGGCAGATGCATACGACCTAGAATAGACTGAGAGCAGGGGATCTTAAAATGAGCATATTGTATGATACACCAATTTTTAGCTTAATTATGTGTGCCGCACTCTTCTTAGAAGCCTGACATACAAATATGTGTTAGAATTGAATTATAAACACTTCTTTTAATCATGTGATAGCATGACAATTACAATACATGTATGAGTGCCAACATTGCGGGCTGACCAGTAAGTCTACGGTATTTAATACGAAAATTTAACTTACTCCAGCAACAAATCAGTTAAAGGGGTGGACTGAGAATTGAAAAAGTTTGACAAAAAAAACGAATATTTTAAAGCCTCGGAACCAAGTGCTTCCTAAATAAACATATTTACGGTGTACACAATGGACATATTTACGACAACGTGCTTTAGTTGTTCACGTGAAGAACACGTTAATGCGACTCTGAACTAATTCGTCCAAATGTTAATCTAGAATGATATTGTATCGCAGAGAGTCGAAGGTTGCATTTTGCACTATATCTTGCAGCCATGCACACCATCATGTACCAAAAACCGTTGCAGCACTCAGCTAACGAGTGAAGGCCATCGTGAAAAACTATGTCAAGATTTCTCTGAGTAAAAATCATTTGACTCAAAACTGAATGTAATTTGAATTTGTTCGTATCATTTTATGGCCTAATGTGCCCAGATTTTCAGGCAATCACGAGTAAGAAGTGATCGAAGTTTTTCTTTAATTCTGTGAATCTGAAATTTGGTATGTGTTTAAAATTGGGAAAAAGGTTTGAAAAAGCGATCCCCTTCGCATAGATAAGAATTTTGGCAGCTAAGTTCTATGTTCGTCATGCATTACTTTATAATTCGTCCATCCTGTACGTGTTGATCGGTAAACAGGTTTTCTTTTCCTAGTTACCTCTACTCCCAAGCACCATTGCTCCCATACACTGTGTTCCCAAGCACCCATATTCCCAAACTCCAAGCTCCCAAGCACCCATATTCCCAAACTCCAAGCTCGCAAGCACCCATATTCCTAAGCTCCAAGCTTCCAAGCACCCATATTCCTAAACTCTAAGCTCCCAAGCACCCATATTCCCAAACTCCAAGCTCCCAAGCACCTATATTCTCAAACTCCAAGCTCCCAAGCACCCATATTCCAAACTCCAAGCTCCCAAGCAGCTATATTCCCAAACTCCACGCTCCCAAACACCCATGCTCCCAAACTCCAAGCACCCAAGCACCTATATTCCCAAACTCCATGCTCCCAAGCACCCATGCTCCCAGACTCCATGCTCCCAAGCCTCCATGTTCCCAAACTCCATGCTCCCAAGCACCCATGCTCCCAAACTCCGTGCTCCCAAGCACCCATGCTCCCAAACTCCATGATCCCAAGCACCCATGTTCCCAAACTCTATGTTCCCAAACACCATGTTTCCAAGAATCGTGTTCCCATTCGGGCAGATGCTCCACCTGTACTAATTCTTCATTTACTTCCCCTCACATTCGGCCATTTTACATGTTCAGAAATTCTTGTATTCTCCAGCAGCCCCCCAAGCGTGTGCTGCAAAACCCCGAACGTTCACGTAGCTCACTTTTCATGATCATTTCGATCATTCTCGTAGTTCATGGAAGCCCATGGTCCATACTTTCATCCAATTTCCATAATGTCTATATACATAGGGCACAGTGAACACCTGATGCACTTCTCTTACGGTAAATTAGTTCCTTGATATGGCAGCAGTTCACTTTCTGCGAAATACGAGCAGTATCCGTGTAAAACGGGACCGTATGGTCCATTTCGTCAATGATGGCTTAAACCAATATCTTCCTTAAGATGTAAAGCCACTGAAAAATAAAGATGTAGGAGTATAACCTTGAGACAAATTTTAGGTGATATTTATCGCACATAATGCTACGAAAAAAATCTCCCGTAATTTTATATTCTGAAACTAGTGATGTTGAAGTTACTTCATTTCTAAATTTGACATTTTGGCTCGGAAAGTGCAGTACTTTGGACTCGAAAAGTAATCACTTTAGCACGAGAGCTGCTCGACTTCAGTTGCGAAAGAATCTGTTACTTTTTTGGCTCTTAGCGGGACTCAGGAAGGTGCCTTCCTAGAAAAGTCTACCTGACCTCGGGAAGTTAAGTCTGATTCATTTGGGGCATTGAGCACGGGAAGCATTCAAAATTCACTTCAAATTCGTGAAAAACCACTTTTCAGGAATGTTCTTAACAATCCGTGATGATTTTGGATGTCCGGAAACCGTCGTAGGGAAATTTTTAGAATGTATTTCTAAGAACATCGTAGCTCTAGTTTCCCGCGTTTCTTCTGAGGTTGGGTTTTTTCACTTATATTAAATGAAAATTTAGAGTTAACAAGAAAACGTGCAAGTTAAATTCTGTACCATTATTTCACGCTAACGAAATGTCAAAAGTGCTTTCTCCAAACTCCTTCTGCGTAGCGTTGTGACACACGTAGCTGGGTGTACTTCCGGAATCGGACTAAAGAACTGTGTGGAAATGATTTGAAAGGTGCAATCCCTTGTACACATGAGATGTAGAAAAAAATTGTGCTTAGCTAATTGACTGGCATTTCTGAAATGCGAAAAAGGTTAAGAAACACAATTTGAGTTTGATGTAAGGTCGTTTTCACTGCTGATTCACGAAAATCCTTAGATTGAAGCTCGTAAAGACCACGCAATCTTGCATTGATAACGCATAAAAATGGCATTGGAGTTGGTTCACAGCATCGTCCATCTGCGAAAAAATTGACATTCCTACGAAAGTCATCGAGCTATGTTGGAACATGACAAATCCTGTGGAATCATCGGCTCATTAAAAAAAATTAACTGGTTTATATACATATAAATACGTGTTCCAAATTGAATTATTTCGAGCAAAAGTTAAAAAGTAGTACACAAATTTAAATGGATTAGGAGATCACATTACATAGCACAGTAATAAATGATTTAAGACGTATCGGGTTCGAAAAGTCGGATGGAATACTTCCTTAGGAAAGGAAGGTCTATCCCGACGTAACTTGACCAGAGGCTGTGCCCGAGTGTGGTCTGTGATATGGCACTCGAACGGCTATCAAGATGTCAAGAGTAAACTTTAGAATTAAATTTTGATTATACGACGTTGTTCAGTGAAAATCAGCCTCAGCAGAAAAATTAGTCACCTGCTTCTAATATGGTGTATGACCTCTATGAACACGAATAATGGTGGCACTTCTGCACAGAATTGAATCTACAAGTGTCCTAATGTACACCTGGTCGATTTTAAACCACTCTTGCATCGACTGGTCCTTTAGTGCGGCCACAGTACGTGGACGATCTTCTCGACGCCTGACTTGTCGTTCCAAGTGGGGCTATACATTATCCACCAATTTCATGTCTGGGGACTTAGCTGGCCAATCTCAATGCCTGACATATTCTGAATGACCGTCATGCCAATTAATGACAGTTTTAGCCCCACACCCCCAGCAGGTGGCATCTTCGAAAAGAAGTCGATAAATAATACGCTGGACCTCATTAAACAATAGGTGACTAATTTTTTGTCGGTGGAGCTTTTCACAGGTCAGTGAAACTTATTGAAACGAAACTTGTTGAAGGCTTACTTATGCGAGAATGTTATGAATATATATCATGATTCACTGAAAATTTATTATTTTCTTCATAGTTGATTACGAATAGAAGAAAATTCTATACAAAATAATACATGATTTGTTGGTTGCTTACTCGACTAATTAAAATGTCTCCCTTTGACTAATTTTTTGTTACCATTTTTTATTATCCTCTTTTGTATGATTTGACTTTGTTTCAATATCCTTTTAGATTCCTGTTTTACTCTTTCAGAATTTTGCTGATGATAGCTAGGGCCCGAAACCTCCTGTTTTGAATTTCTAAAAGTATAACGTGATAATGTTTTATAGAGTAGTGTTTGCCCTAACGTTTTTATTGAAGTTGTTTGTAAGCAAAATTTTCCTGCATTTCTGAGGTTTGGTAACGGTTTAAATTTGAGTATGAGAAGCTGGATTCCCAAAACCTTTTTTTGCTTCGTTTATTACATTAAGATAAAATTTTGAAATTTCGCCAGTTGTTTGTGTGACAAATCGTTGAAGTGGTTCAACAACTGGCAATAATTTTTGAGTGGATTTCTTAATTTTTTTGAATTTTTTAAAAGTTTTCTTTTTTCTGTGTCGTGTTATACCTGCAGCGTGCCAAAAATGAAGGAACTAACCAACAATATTTACAAATTAGTAGACGCACCCCGCTAAAAATGGCGGGACAAATGATGTTAATGTCTTAAGATGCCCTCTTATTTACGGCAAATCTGACACGAAATATCGTTATTTGCAGTATCACTGATACGTACTACCTTCTCTGACAGACTCGCTGATTAGTTAAAAATACAAACCTGGGAATTTTCTCCCATGTAAATCCTTCAGAGCGTGATAGGGAGGAGGACGGATCAAGCAAGCAAGTAACAACTGTGTATCAGTATACAGTATGTCCCACAAAAACCCTAACCGAGCATTTTTTTCGCCGTATCAGTTATGCCAATATCAGTAAATCAAATGTTTACACATCACCCCCACAAACTTTAGCCGAGTTAAAACCACGCATTACAACCTAAATATGCGTTCTAAAGAATAACTTACTTATGATAAGGCGGGTTATGAGGAATATGAGAGACAATTGTCAGAAATGCCTTGATAAGGATGGACGTCAGGTCAATTAATGTCTTATGTTTCATTGTATTTTTATTAATAAACAATAATTGTTCTTATTATTCGACTTATTAATACCTTTACTATAGGTTAGTTTTGAAGGATTATTTTGCTAGAAATTAAATGCTTATGGTATTCTTACGATGGTGTTACTGATGCGGAGAACAAAATACACGGTTCGAGTTTTAATGTGACATACTGTATAATAGAATTGGTGTGCCAGTATCGTAAGTCGATCCCTCAGAAAATTAGAGGACGAAATAAAAGCTCCCAGAGTACAGTTTTCAATAACTTTGTATTGTTCAATGTTCACTTCTGATTTCTCGGTAGAGACAACAATAAAATCAATCTCTGAAATAATTTTGAAATGAGAAGCACTATAGAA
Source organism: Orchestia grillus (assembly GCA_014899125.1). Classification (NCBI taxonomy): domain Eukaryota; kingdom Metazoa; phylum Arthropoda; class Malacostraca; order Amphipoda; family Talitridae; genus Orchestia; species Orchestia grillus. Next base: position 11,902 of record VOMN01097181.1, on the reverse strand, counting down.
CCGTCCAGCAGATGTCATTCATTCACATTTTCCAAAAAACTGTAGAGAGATTGAAAAGAAATTCGTGGAATAGAATAGATGGATTGGACTGGAATTGTATTTTCTCTTTAGCAATGCTGACAGATGTGACGGACGGGACGGACAGACGTGGCTCTTATTATATGATGGATCGTTAAAATAAAGGCTATTTTTGTGGCGTAAACGTACACCACCTCCATTTCAAAGGTTTGACGGGCGCTGCGCCCAGGGTGCACGGTGACAAGATGGCAAGCAAGTTGATCAAAGTTCTAGCATTAGAATACTACTTCCAAAGACAATGTTGTAAGAAACGGTAAAAGGTACATGTGAGGCATTCAGGTTAATGGCTGGCACCATTAACCATTTGGATTACTATTTTATAGTCATGTTTTAGATCCTAATGATTATTTTTTTCCTAATAAATATCCAAAAAGGAAGAAAATAATTCATTCACTTTAGCCCTAATGAACCGTACTCCTGGTACGATAGAAAAATCTTCATTTAGTTACTGAGCGATGGGTTTTGAATTTCTGCCCAATGTTTTTACTGAGGAGTACGTACGGTTACAAACAAACAAACGAACAAGCAAGCAAGATGATCGAGTTTTAGTACTACATAGAGTATCACAGATAGAGAGACGTAACAAGCCTCGTCATCTCTGATGGGTTGAGTGACTATTAATTATGTAACATAAGTCAGCATTTCACTAAACACTTCACATAATACAGCTCGATGTTATTCAAACATTATTTGAGAATTTTTGAGAGGAACAGTTGCAGTGTCGCTTAAGTCCCACTAACGAGCCTGCTATCCGTCTGCAACGAAGTTATTCCGTTCCCTCCAAATGCACGGCAGATTTAGGGGCTGAAAAATTTATAATATCCAGGCTATCAGCTGGCAATCCTCAACGGATGAGGAAATTCCAATACTTTTAATTCTTCGTGATCAAGCGATTTACGAGCAGCACAACTTGAAAAATCCCGGCCCACCACTCGGCTTTCTGCTGTCGATGAAGTGCTTCATTGATGTGGTAAAATCTGATAATTCATTCATTTTTTAGAGATAACTCTCTTCCTCACCTCATGGGAGGGAGAGGGGATCTGAAGCCCCTCCGTGGGGGAGGAAAGGAAGGATGAAACCCTTTTGTCGGGGAGGATAGAGAGAATAAAACCCCTTTGTCGGGTAGGATGGGGAGAACGAAACCCCTTTGTCTGGGGCGGTGTGGGTTCAGTCAAACTACACCAGAGGCTTGCAGGCCGCTCTGCAATCTCAGATCCTGCCCCACTTCTCGCTGGGGACATTCTCTAGTGCAGTCAGGATGATTACATGCAACACAGGCGTGTTATTCCCTGAAATATTCACGTTTTGAATGGATCAGATCAGACATATGTACGACAATTTTTGTTCGAACGTCTTGTTATGTTTAATTTACCGTTCCCAAAGTCTCATTACCGTTTGTGCTGTTTTATTCCATGAATTGTGCAGTTGTATTCTTTGAACTGTACTTTTTATTAAAAAAAATTTTCAAAAATTTGAATCTCATGAATTGTATGAATTTATAAATTGATCAATGGACCAATTAAAGTTTTTTTTTATTGAATTAAAGCCCCCCCTCCCCCTGTAACCAAATCGTTAAAAACGCAGTTTTTATTGCTTTAAGAAATTAAAGCAAATTTTTATTGCGGAAATTAAAAACAGGATCTGGCAACAGGTAAAAGAACAAGGCTCCGACCAGACGCCTATGTTGGTGGCGCACAACCGCTTACAATTAAATATTAGCCTGGGATTCGTGATCCCACGTCTTGCATCCGCGCCTGTGATGCTCGCCGCGGCCTGGCACCGCACGGCCGGCAAAATAGTGAACGCTTCTTTTTGCTTGCATGGGAGTATTACGTGGATTTAAACCTGGACTCGACTTAGGTAAGAAGTCGTTATGTCTTCTCCGAGTTCATCGTTGGTGTTTTAGTTTATTTTTAAAATGAGGCAGAAGTAATGCTTAAACATTCCCACAGATAAGTTAATAATTTGAATAAAATAAGTCTTTCTGTTTTGTTTAAACGTTAAGTTCTATTCAATGAATTTTTCTTCTTAACTACCTGCTCAAAAACTTTGTACAATTTTTTTTGCATTTTCCTGCCATAAGTCTCTTCAGCCCCTGGTCCCACCACTTAAAACTATGAATTACAAGCGTTCAGAACTCCTGGTAACTCTATTTTCCCTGATCCAATAAGTCGGTACAGGCCGCTGTTGAAACGTCGCCGAGTTGCAGCACAATTTACCCGCGAAGGTTTCCTACAAAATGGCTCCTAACTTGCCCTTTAAAAATTCGAGCTATTACCGTTCTACACTTAAATATTATAAAATATTCTCAGGTAATACTAAACCTGTATCCCAACCTCATAGTGGAAGAAAAACGATTTAGTTTCTCAGTATGGTGACATGTACACAGATATTTTCCGGCCGTGCTATCGCCTATTGCATCTCCCGACCGTCCCCTCGTGTGCAGTCAGCTGGCCATGTCCTGGATTGCGTTCGTATTCCATTCCAGGCCGTCCTGGAACGCTGGATGTTGTATTTCGTTACCACGAAATTGAATAGAAATTGTCATGGTGTGCAAGATTTTACGCTTCAAGTCCGCAAAATTTAATTACAGTGTTCATGTTTTGAGTGGCGCTTTGAACATTAATGAACAGAAAGCTCTCATTCAATATGAATCATACCTGGATGTCTGATGGACTGAAAGTTCAAAACACGTCCCTGAATTGAGCCTTGTAGAAGCGATGAGATTGTATCGACTTCTTACTCTTGGCAAGATAAAATAAACTATTAGATCTGCTCAGCTTGTTTTTTATAAGCAGCAAATGTTGATTTGAGGCAATTAGAGCCCTGATTGAATTCATAAATAGCTTTTCCAATATTCACTTTCAAAAAGAGCTCGCCTCTTACGTGGAACTCCAGTGAAAGAAATGTTATATACAAAATTCCGAGTTCTTACCCGAGATAAAAGATAAAAGTTTTTGCCCAAGACCTCGCGTATTTAATGGGAAATACTGTATGTACACCTGCTTTTGATTGACTAATGGGGCGTATGTATAATGAACCGAAAGCTTGAAAAAATCAGTCTATTTTATGTACGAGGCTGAAAAAGGTAATTTTTACTACTTTTGATACCTGCGCTCTGAGAACTCATTCGCATGCAAACACTCCGCTCGCTGCTGGGATGCAAGTGCCGCTACCGTGGAAGGATGCAATATCTCTCAGTAATACACTCATGACGATAGAAAAATACAAAGTAACGTCATTCATCATTTCATGTACGAACTGAGACTTTTGAGTGTGTACAGAAAGCTGATGGGAATGATTTGCGGCTGAAACATCACATTGTGATGAGGTTAACTAATGTGAATTAACCGCACGAACAGCATTGCGATGAGGTTAGACAGCATAACCCGCGTGAACCACATAGTGGTGAGGTTAACCCACACAAATAAACCGCATGAACTGCAGGAACCGCATTGTGGTGAGGTTAACCCACACAAATAAACCGCATAAATTGCATGAACCGCATTGTGGTGAGATTAGACAACGTAAATGAACACCACAAACCGCACTGCAATGAGGGCTAAGCGCATGGCTCCCCTCCGCAAACCGCGTTGAGGATGCGTGTCCGTGCGTACTGTAAGCTGAAAAATTTAATCATCAAACTTCACGTCTTTGGTTTTGGTCGTTTTTCTTCCTGATGTTCATGATTGTCAGAAGCTAGCTTGGACAGCAAAAAAAGAAGCGACTGGATGGTTTCATGTGGAGACTGTTAATTATTTTTTTCAACCCACAGTAGGCACGGACAAGCATTGGCTGCGCAGGTTATGCTAGCATGATTTTCAAAGAATTTATTGTGTTTCTAAAAAAATTGTATTTAACCCTCCATTGGCCCTATGCTAGGAGAAAATGTTGATTGCAGTTACAATGGTTCTTACGAGAGTTCAGAATGAGAAATTTTTGAAGAAATTTCTGCAAGCACCAAATCGAGGAGCCGTCTGAAAAAATTTCTGTTGGCCTCAAATTGAAAACTAGTCTGAAGAAATTTTTGCAGGCAGAAAGTTTCTCGGACCCATGAAGAAAGATTACACCCCTGCCCCTCAGATACATTCACGGATTTTCACAATGACTTTCCAAGACTTGGCCTTCAGGAGAGAAGCCCTGGAAGCTAGCAGGCCGCGAAATGGAAGGGCACAACAAAGCCTCTCAGTGTCTAAGTAATAGGATAACATTTTTCAGCGTTTAATTGGCAGACTAGAACGGGTCTTCGGTCGTCGGGATGGCTTCCAAACAAAGAAGAAGAAGGGAGGCCAGCTGTGGCTGACGCCATAACCTGGCGTGGATCGTGGGTTTTAATGGGAAGACGACTTGGTCCAGTGATAAGGGGGATGAGGGGGCGAAACCTCCTTAGGCTTAGATTGATAACACCAGGCTTAGATTGATAACACCAGGCTTAGATTGATCAGGGCGTGATTCAATTACTTTTCCAAGTACGTTCATATAGGATGTAGATAACCAATATTACCGTGAATCGAAGCAACGAGAGACGGAAATATTTGAGATTTGTATTTCGAACAAAATTTGAAAAAAATGGTGAGAAATCATGGACGTAAATAAATGGTACTAATGATATTGTCGAGAATGATGTTGTTCGTAATGCCCTAGCAGTGCATACTTATACATTTGAACATTTCAGTTATTCGCATCGTGAATCTTGCCTTTGGCAGGACTTTGTGTATGTACACAACACATACACAGACACAAAAATAATGCCATCAAAAATAAGAATAATAAAAAGGCCTTCTGTGTGTGTCTGTATGCGAGCTCTCATGAGCTCAAATTTGTGAGGTTGCACTACAACTAAACAATAACCGAATGATGAGAAGAACTGCGAGGGTTTGATTACCGATGAACTTTCCTGGAAAGTTATTTGATCGATGAGGGAAGCTCATGCAAGCCCATTGCACAGCTCATGCATGCACATTGCACAGCTCATGCATGCACATTGCATAGCTCATGCAAGCACAATGCACAGCTCATGCAAGCACATTGCACAGCTCATGCATGCAAATTGCATAGCTCATGCAAGCACAATGCACAGCTCATGCAAGCACATTGCACAGCTCATGCAAGCACATTGCACATCTCATGCAAGCACATTGCACAGCTCATGCAAGCACATTGCACAGCTCATGCATGCATGTTGCAGAGACCATGCAAGCACATTGTACAGTCATACAAACACCTTGTACAAGTCATATTCACCTTGCACATACTACCATGTATTAGTTTACGAGGAAATAATTCAGTATCATCAAGAAGGGTTCTGGATTTGTGAGGAATACGAACAGTGGTCAAACGGTTTGTAGATGAATCGTAATCTTTCCAAGTGTGCATGCGATGCTTCACAAGTTCATATATTTCTACCAGAATTTCTCGGGAGAAAAACATTCCTTACAAAAATGTGTAGATAATAACGGATCTTCCGTAGAAGAAAATAGTCTGCTTGCCCCGCGAAGGAGCGGCATCTCTTGAAGGCGCGCATGTCCAGAAAAATCCCCTCATCTGCCGCGAGGTCAGTAAAGTTAAGGAACCTCGCGAGCGCCGGAATGAAATTTTCAAGAAAGACTTCATTTGAGGGGATGCCGTTAACTTCTTGATAACTTGCAGTGTGGGATCCTGGCCGAATTTCAGGGACCGTGCAAAATTGCGAGTCATGTAGTGCGTCGAGTGTGAGAGGCGATGTGAATTGGATTAAAACTAGGAGTTCAAGGCCGATATACCTAATTAAAAACTTATGAACTATTATTCAATGTTAATTTTATTGAATTGGACTTGAAGTTAACTGCTTTCTCATTTGGCTCTAGGATGATACAGCAGGAAAATTATTCCAGTTCTGAAAAAGCGAGTGAGATAAAAACGAAATGTCGCGCATGATCGAGACTTTAGAATTATGAGAGCTTCAAAGGAGTCGTCGAAGTTTGGGTTTGACCACTTGGCTCTGTTTGCTGATTCATATCAGATTTTTCACTCTTCGATAGAATTGAATACGTCATTTCTAAAGAGGGAGATTTTGATACAGATTAAAAAGAAAAAAAACAGAATTGAACTGGTGTTGAGCAGTCTGTAAGAATTTCATATCATGTCAGGAAACTACTCGTATATGGGCTACGAAAGTTCATGAAGCCATTCTTGAATTTATTTTCAGAAACATGGCAAGTGTGAGATGAGGCACTGTCATGAGAAATGAGACTTCCTGTCTCAGTACATTTAAATTTGAATGTTGCCGATTATGGTAGGGGCGCAATGGGTGTATAAATCTTCTCTTGGTCCTCTGACATAAATAGATCATTTTCAAACTGATTAGGCTCCACACAATAATCTTTTTTACAACAGTGATCTTGTTATAACAAAAAACTCATGATTTCTGCCGAACTACGTATACTCTCAACCTTTCCTTGTATCATACGGATTATCTTTTTACTGAAGCAAAAATATTCTTTAAAAATGAGTTTATGTACTTTCACAAGGCGTGCTATGAAACAACTTAATCCATTCAGACCCAGAGGTACATGAACGCCCCATCGAGGAAAGTTCTGTACTACATACTTTTGTTGTGGAAATACAGGGCTGTAGAAATCTAAAAATTGCCTCTCTAGGTATCCCATTTTGAAATTGAAACCAATAACAGTTTACTTTTTTGCGTTAATGTATGTAACAGATTTTATTCACTCAGCAACAACCGCTAACACGCGGTCTGATTTTCAAAGAGTTAAAATAACTCATTTTCTTGAGTTCATCAAGTTATTATAGGATCAGTTTACTTTTAATGTGCATTAACTTTGAAATGATGAATCATGGTTAATGTCGGAACATGTGTGCACAGCTCACAGGAACTGACTATCTCAGAAGCGGTGTAGAATGGTTATGAAACCCCACAAAAGAAGTGGGTTGAGCCTTCGTATAGGTTCATTCAATAATCCAACTTAGGAGATCTAATCTCACCTAACTAATTCTCAACAGTGAAGAATGATGGATCAAAAATTGCCAGTATTTTCGATATCGGTCAAGCTTAAGTTTGATCAAGTTCTTAGTGACACTCTTTGCTGTCAACACTACGAAATATTCAGCGTTTTTTACTCATGTCAATTCTAGCGCAGAGTGTTGTTTATATTATGCACAGTTAGCAATACCTAATCTTCATATATATGTTGACAGAAATAAATAAATATCAGTAAAGTTCATTAAAAATGCAGATGTATAATAGAGACCATAATTAACGACTGGCGTACCAACTCCTGGCGCACAGTTCTTGTAACGCGTGGTGTCGTAAATTACGCTGCGTCTCACGCGCACGATATCGGGTGGTGTCGTAAATCACGTAGCGTCTCACGCGCACGATATCGGATGGGGTCGTAAATTAAGCTGCGTCTCACGCGCCCGATATCTTACAAGAGTCATTCAAGGTCGAGAGTAACATTAAGTATCCGTATCTCTTCAATATACATGATGTATGCACTCGCCCCGTATAAATTCCAAAATCTTATGTGAATAAATAACTGCGGTAAGATTCTGTGGAGAAGAATAGCTTTTACAACGTGACGTAAGAATAGTAAAACTAAGGTGGGTAAAAATATTTTACTAGAAATAGATGCGTAATAAAAGCGTAAAGCCATAGAGCAATTCTACGCTCATCATCAGTATCTAGAATGAATGGATTTTTTTGTGCGTAATGCAAGAGACATACGTGAGAAATGGAGCAATAAGGTAAACAATAAATGGTGAAATGGATAAATGGATAAACACATGAGAGAAAATTCATAATTTTGCTCAAAAACGCCATGCTTTCAACCTGAAATATTAAGGAGTACAGACGAGTTCGTTTCATTTGAGATTGACTTACGTTGATGAATAAAAACACTCTCAAGAAATGTGAGGTCTTGTCCATGGCGAGGGTGTATGACCGTAACTATCTTCACAAATCAGATGACCGGGAATAGCCTCTGATGCTACTTGGTGCAGGGCTTGCAGACGCTCTGCCGGCACTGACAGAGATTTCCCTGTGCTCTGCCAGGCGCGTCGAGTCCCTGACGCTGCCTAGGCAGACAAGCGCGCAGTCATTCTGTCAGCAGTCTTAGGAATGCCACCAACAGCGAAAAATTGCGAAAAATTATTCCGAGGTTTATTTGCGGGTAGAATTTAGACATGAGACTTTTAAGTTCATTAGATACACCGTTATTTTGAGAGCTAGGCATGTAAGGTGGAGAAAGGTTTAGCAATTTATTAGGAAAATTAAAATTAGCGGATCTCACCTCTAGGCTGTGCTCAGTTTTCTGGGCAAGAGTTTTCCAACAAAGGACAGTGGACATGAATTTAAAAAAACATCACTGTGAGTATTCCAATTTACTTTTATGAGAATCATACGCTAAATGAACATTGAAAGCTTTTTTACGATATAGGATATCAAAATGCCCATTTAAGTCGAAATTTGTTTCACAGTTATATGTACTTCATGCCTAAGCTCGGATGAAATTTTTAAAGAAAGGCACTGGTTTGTAATGAATTGTTCGTGTATTGAATACGAAATTTAGAACAAATTTAGTCTATTATCAGCTTTTCGATGGTGTTTAAATTTAACAGAAAAGGGCTTGTTGCTTACATGCTCCACGACGAGTTCAATATGGTTTTCATTCCTTGACAAGAAATATTAATCATCTACGTACCTTCAATACAGAAGAGGCTCTTAAGCGTTAAGGTATTCTATCAGCCAAATTTGTTGAGTTGTAACCTCCCCCCCCCAACACCTCCACACTCCCGTATTGGTGCACCTTCCGTTCGATAGGGAAGCTGTTCATCGAATAGAAATAAATTAGCTTTAGTGCAGATTTTCATTAATTTCTTGAGAGATTGTCTCTCGCATTCACAATATTCATGTTCCCTATTATGATTGAGTCATTTGGACGTTGATTTTTCAGGAGTTTTATTTAGGGTTTATTTGTGAAAAGTGATACAACGTCGAAGCTAGCCATAATATATTGATTATTTGGAATTTAACATATTTGTTGAACGAATGTAAATGAGTCTTTAATGATAAAATTATTGTTTACTATCAAAGTTAAAATCGAAACTAGAAATTTCGACAGTTCGTAGATAGCAGAACCAATCGTAGATATAAAAATAAGCCTAAAAGGAATATCTTGCCCCTGCGCTCCTGGCTAACATCAGTGCAAATTTACTGCCAGTCTATAACATTTCCTTACATCGTCTGCAATTTTCTCGTCGGAATATATTTTGCCTACGAATTTGTTTATCTTGTTTCGGAGTTCGATGTTCCCTTTGGGATGCGAAGTTTTATTGAGAAAAATAAGATCAGCGAACTGACAAAAACCATTTTCGTTTCTAGGCAAGCTTTTGATTTTCACAAAAATCATCTCCAGTTAAAAAGCATCGAAAATTCATATTTCAAAATGAAAGGATGAAAATTTGTACTCCATTTTTTATTTTATTTCTATCGTCTATTTATGTAAATTTTATTGTCTGTCTTGAACAAATCCCTTTTCATCTCATCTGCGCATGGCACAAATTGTAGAATCTGGTAATATAGTTTTCATTTTAGACAAAATGAGCGACGTAAGTGTTAATTCAGGTTCATGGGCTCTGTAGTGATGCCAGAATATTTTCTCTACGTGCTGTTCTCTTGCTGTTGTTTTCATATTACATATAAGATTTTACCGGGGCCTGAGCGAATTTTACAGCGATGTTTTCCAATGCAAGTCTCTTAATATCAAGGCATCATCCTCTTTTATTTCTACTTCCTATAGGATTCTTGCAACACGGGCTCCTCGCAGTTATCAGAAGATTTGAATTCCGGGGTATAAATTATATTTACCTCCCAAGCTTCAGGGCGAATAAACATAGCTTGTCTTCAAGGCAAAAGAAATGTACAATCGCTCGAGCTAAGAACATTCAACTCGTATTCTAGCTACCAAAATTCACACACTATGTATGGTCGTTAGATAAATCCCTGGACATACATTAACTGAAAATAATCATCATCTATACTATTTGAGAACACTGCGGTAAACTTGAGAGAATTGAACATGCCTGTTCATCGAATTTAGATTACAAAATGAATAAATTGCTTTTTGAAGCCTTCTAGATTGAAAACTGGATTAATAAAATCGTATTTTTTGAGAATTAATTGAAGTTTTATGGTTAGTTGGTTTGAGATGGGATCTATTTAACGACTACACGTTGTGTGTGAATTTGGGTAGTTAGAATATGGGTTGAATTTTCTTAGCTGCAGCAATTATGCATTTCTGTCGCCCCTGAAGACGAGCTAAGTTTGATTGCCCGTAGGCTTAGGAAGGAAATATAATTTATAATCAAGACAAAGTTAACTAAGTTGTTCATCAAGTTCATCATTCTGTTTTTTATTTTTAGTTTATTTCTCCAATACGAGAAATATTGGTAGCTCAGTTATCGAAGACCTGTAGCCAGGATACCACCACTCTATGTGTACATTTTCAGTTTATTTTAAATCCCGCTAATTTTCTTCAACCTAATTATTAAAAAGCGTCATCCCAGAAAGGACGGAAGGGACAACGGTGATGATATGTGTATTTTGAGGTTTATTAAAAAAAAGTATACATCAATGTTTAATTTCTTTTCCAATACCTTTCAATGAACCGCAAAACGTGAATTCTTCACTTCTCCTGTTTCAATAACTAATATTCATATGTTGACTGTAAATTCAGTTGAATTCTTCTTGGCTGTAAAGCTTATTTTTCAAGCTTTCGGGCTATTGAACATAGCTTGTCGTAAGGGGTGACCAAATGCACAATCGCTGGAGCTAAGAACATCTGACCCGTATACTATCTACCAAAATTTACTTAAGATATATAATTATTAAATTAGATTCTGAACGTACATTAAATGACAAAGCTAATCATTTATGATACTGTAGAACACGACAGTAAGCTTCAGAAAATTGAACACGACTATTCATCGAAATTGAGTTACAGTGTAAATAAAATGTTTCTAAAAGCTTTCAAGATTAAAAATGGGACTCGTAAGAAATCTTTTTTTGGAGATTTAATTGACATTTAATGGTTTGTTGATTTGACACGATTAATGACTAAAGACATTTATACGTTTTATCTGATATTGTCAGCATTCTGAAACTTACTGACCAAAAATTACGTCTCTCTAGTACACAATGCATCACAGTTTTAACACTTTATTTAATGGAAAATATCATTACTCTCTTAAATTAAACTTTTTTATTTATTGTTATTTAAGAATTTAGCAAAGTGTTTGTAGGTTTGTTGGTAATTTACAAGATATATCGTTTAAGTATGGAGTTCGTCTTTTCAGTGGTTCCTCATGTGTGGGTACAGGTGGGTGTGTATTTTGGTGGTTGTTATTAATTCCCATGACCAGATCTTTAGCCTAATTTCGCTGCCAATTTTATGAACTAACTGGGATGTTCATTTTCTTGTAGAATGATAGTAATTTGTTGATTTTCTGTCGTTTGATTTTTCTGTGAATAGTATTTTCATATCGATCAACTTAGGGATTTGACCACTGCTCGTTTTGTTGACGTGCCTGACGTACATAGCTCTGAAATTTGAAATAGTTTTTAGAGTTTGTTGGTTTTCTGTAGATGTTGCAGCTCAGTTTTTCTTGCGGCTCTCGAGTGAGAAGTAGCTCGAGGCAAGGAAGTTGATTGTTGACTTCAATTTCACCACAAAAAAGGAACAATATTTATACGCTGACGAGTGGCGCCTTACCTCAGAACCAGCCCAACAACTCAGTTGCCCGTTGTTTACTTCACCTCAGCACT
>VOMN01097180.1:0-19656 GCA_014899125.1 Orchestia grillus | reverse complement strand
TTTCACAATCCTCCATAGAGAACATTAATTGGAGTGGGGCTGATTTGCGGATCGTATAGTAAATTAATGGAATCCATTGGAACGTAAATTTTCCATTCAATAGAATACGACATGACAGTATTTTGGTAACATTATTCGGGGGTTTGGGCGTATGAAGGGCAACTTAAATGAAAAAAATATGAATTTATTTTAAGAATAACTATGGTGAATCCCGTAATTTTCGTCTGAGGGATTATACTAGAATTTTTACCGGGTGTTTGAAAATCCTTTGAAGAAACTTTAGCTTAAGGTCTGTTTTGATTAAATAAACACATATTACTCCATGGAGGCATGTTTGAAAATTCTTCGTTAAAAAGTTACAGAGTCTTGAGAGTTTGAGGGTGTCGGTAGGAAAATAAAAAGCCAAAGTCAGAAGAAGTTTATAGTTTTGAGCGAATAATACGTAGTTGAAGGTAGGTTAGGTATTCACAGTAGATGTGCGAAATTCCGTCCGTCCGCTGTGATGCATGCGTGCGAGCTCCTGAGCAATGATTGTGCGTGCGAAGACACCTGGAATTTCAGTAATCTTTACAAAGGCGTAAATAATCTTGCCAATGAGATCTTCTTCGAACGAAACTAGTGTTTCGTACACCAAACTCTTCACGCGTCCTTAAAAGTAGAAATCTCGGGACGGCAAGTCAGGAAACCTTAGTAGCCAAGATATGGGTCCGCCATGACCAATCCAGCGGTTTGGATACCGAGAAGCGAAGAACTGCCAAAGAACAATGGAAATGTGATCCGGAGCGCCATCACGTTGGGACCCAATTCCTCTGCGATGTGCTAAGAGGACATCTTGTAGTAACTCTGGACATAATTCGTTGAAAAAAATGCCCAATATATGAGTTCGAAGAAGATCTCATCGGAAGGATAATTGACGCCTCTGCGAAGATTATTGAAATTTCACGTACCATCGGACGATTTCGGCAATCGTTGCGGCGGCGGCCCTACGCATGGATCACAGTGGACGGAGGGAATTTCGAACACCTACTGTGAGTACCTAACTTACCTTCAAACTATGCGTTATTCACTAATTATGATCAACTTGTTCTGACTTTGATTTGTTATCTTCCTACTGAGACGCTCTTCCTTTCAAATCTCCGTAACACAGAGCATTTGCAGACATGACCCCACAGAGTTTAATGTGTTTATTTCATCGAAACGAAAAATATGTTAAAGTTTGTCCGAAGAATACTGAAACAACCTGTATAATATAAAAATTCTGGTCATCTTGCTTGCATTTTGTCTCATCTTTGAACCACACTCACTCTTCAGTAGTAGCATAGATCAGAAATTCAAAACTCATCGCTCAGTATCTAAATAAATGTTTTTCCATGTTATCAAGGTTACGGTTCTAAAAGGGACTAAAGTGAATGAATTAATTTTTTTGGCTTTGGATATTTGTTAGGAGACAAATAAGAATCAGAGGCGGTTCAAACGGGACTTTTGAAAGGTTCCAAATATTAGAACTTTCGCATGATTTTTAAATGAAATCATGGATACCGAATTGCTATATAGGTCCAGTTTTTGCTTCAATTTGCACAGTATCTTTCGAGAGCTCACAGCATTTGGATGCGAAAAACAACTCTTCCGCAACTCCACCAAGATCTTAATTGCGGCAAAAACTGAATAAATAAAACAACTGAACCAATCAAACCAAGGAAATTTATATTAACTATAAAATAGGGAACGTCCAGGGTTCATGTTTTTAGAATGAGAAACTTCTTATGGATTTTTATATTTTTGACCAAGCTTTCGACGATCTGTTCAAAAGTCGTTTTCAAGGTAGAAAAACTTTTCAATGATCGGCGTCATGATTGGCTAATGTGCCTATCATCCATTAGACTATCATAACTCCAATCTTTGAAAAGTTTTTCTGCCTTGAAAATGACTTTCGTGCAGATCGTCATGAGCTAGGTCAATAATATAAAAAATCATGAAGAAGTTTACATAATTCTACAATATACCAATGTACAGTTGTTGCTTGCTAGGTTCGTCCGTCTTTCTGTTACGCTGTAAAACGTTTAGCTACGAGAAAATTCCCTTGTTCCTAAACTAAGAGCGAGACTGCCAGATAAAGCAGTCTGTATCAGTGATACTGAAGATAACATTATTTAAATTAGAGGGCTTCTTAAGAATTTAACTACATTTGTTCCTCCATTTTTGGCAGGGCGCGTATACAAGTGTTTACTAAAATTCTGATCATCTTGTTGTCTGGTTTGTAACCGTGCACACTTTACAGTAACAACATAGGATATTATAGAATTCGAAACTCAACTCTCAATAATTATATATGTAAGAGCTTTTCATTGTATCATAGTTACTGTTCAGGACAAAAGTAAATGAATTATTTTCATTGGCTCTGAATATTTGTTAGGAAATTAAGAAGAATCATTAGAGGCTCAAACGGGACTGTCTAATAGTGACCGAAAGAGTTATGGGTGGTGTGGTACAAGGTGGACAGTAAGTGAGGCAGCCCTTTTAAAACGTTATTGCCATAAAATCAGAAATAATTAAAAGATCAGGTTCGTAAAAGATCAGGTTAATTTAAAATGAAAGAGAATATTCTAGAGCAATTTTTTAGTGTATCAGTACAACCTACAATATACATTTTTTTAAAGTGTAATTTACTTATTGACCACCCTGTATAACTCTGATCATCTTACTTGCTTGCTCGCTTACTCGCTTGCAATCGTGCACAAATGCTCCCATGTAATTAAACCAATACTATAATAAGAGCCCCGTCTGACCGTCTGTCCGTAACACCCGCGAGCAAAAAGTGCATATAAACTGCATCAACTCCACAATTTTCATTGTATTAACCCACCAGAAAATTTTGTATTGTTGATATGGCGTTCGCTGAAAACTTACCTGGCAAATAATAATACCACTATTATTTTGAAATTTTTGCATATTGTTTGACATGAACGAAGATATTGCTAATACAAGACGAGAGGCAGCTAGATTACGCCAACAAGAACGGCTCTTTAAAATTAACTACCAAGAATAATAGAGAACAGGAGACACGTTCTGAAATGAGTGAGAGGGAGTGGCCTTTAAACACTGAATCGTGCGTAGCCTAGATTCCGTGGTATTAAATATCTCGATGATACATAACTTGATAATCCTTTGATGAACGAATTTCTTCTGTACAAAAAATAAACAAGCCAGGATCAACATGGATCGTGGATACGAGATGCTATATGTAAACAGACCATCTATAGTATAGAGTATAAACAGACCATAAACAGACCATCTGCGGTATGGCCTCAAACGTTTGACCTCGCTCGTACCAGTCGGATCTGGTAGATCTGAAGAGCAACTCTGGAGAAACGAAAAAGATGAACCATCAGGCTGGGATTTAGGTACCCAGAAAAAATAATAGACCACCACTTCATAATGAAACTATAATGGCAAAAATTTGAACAGCAATGAAGGCCCGTCTGGTCCATCAAGACGAGGGAATGAATCAGGAGAACAGAGAGCATTCGGTCTTTTATTGAAGTTTTATTCCTTAGATAATTACGTAATTAAAAAAATGACCCGTCGGGTCACCGGTATTGTGATGGAGAAATATACTTCATTTAGAGAGAACTCATTGGAAAATTGAAGGCAGTTTTGATCGAACGGGACACGGGTGGTCTAGTCTCCTACTTTAAATTACTGGACAATAGGAGATAATAGGAGGCAGGAACATTATTCGCGTGAGTAGACAGGGTCTACATAGAGCTTTCAACAAACACAAGGTAGATTTACAAAAGCATTAAATATTATCAATAACCTTCATGTCACATGGTGGCGTCTATAATACCAGGTTTTGCAATTACGCGTTAATCTAAGCGACTCTGAGTCCATGCTATCGAGAAAGGTGCGTACGGAACCTGCGGTGTTATCGATTTTCCAGCGTGGAGTCGCACAATTTATACTCATGCTACCAGCACTGAGGACAGTTCCTGCCACTCTGTACTCTTCATCTGATTCTTAATAAACAAATTTTGGTACTGGCAATCATTGCACAAGCGTTTAACTTGCAATAATTTAACTAGCACACAGAACATGATTTCATACCAAGCCGTCAGGTTTAGCCCTGTAGCAATCCACGATTGAATGAATATCCATTATATAATAAATCCAACGCATTTGATGCAGCTTACAAGTTCTCAAGTCTAACTCAGCTCTTCCGAAATTCCCATCGCGCCAGTTACATTCACTACCATAGCGCACCCGGTAAAGCTTTTCTCATCGCAAATGCTGACAGTCCGGAGCTTTGGTTCCCTACTAAACCAGAGACCGCCACACCTGCAATTATTTAAATTACCGCTCATCAACAGGGTTGAAACGAAGTTAACCTGACTCTTCGTGGTCAAAATTATTTTCTAGTCGACCAGCATGATTTCATACTACGCATATTTTCTGGAGTATCTTGGCCATAAACTAGCTATAAAACCTAATAAAGGGGCAGGACATTATTTCATGTTGGCAGGTTCCTGTTTTGTTTATACAATTTAAACAACGCACTGCACATGCAACACTAACGGTATTCAGAGTAATAAATTTGGTACGTGAGTAGATGAGCTAAATACCCTTATGGGATATCATTCAGGGAAGGTCACAAGCTCTTGCAGTCTTGATGGATCTTTCAGAGGTCGTTCCGTAGTTGTGTGTGGAGGTTTCATCCTCTACTACCGTTTACGACAGCTGTAACTGTAGCGTACATCAGACTTTATCGGCAATAAAAAACCCGACACAAATGCTTCCTGATTTACTGCCGTGCGGACGAGTTTTGTCGCATGTGCCTAATTTATTTGTGTGGAGCTTCACCGTCGCGCCCCAAAGCTCCTCCAAGATTTAAAGTAAGTAGCGTGACTGCTATGAATATGGTCTTGTTTCACTCACAGGTATTTCGTATCTTCTCCTAAGCCGTAAATTATACTACCGCTAAAACTAAGGCTTCGTTTTCTATAAGCAACTTCTATGAGAAAAGAAGCAGGAGACCGCTCTTGTTTTACCTTAATCGAAAGAATTCTCTTTCATTTCTCGACTGATTTAAAAGGTAATCAGCGAATTATAACACGGGATTTGAAAAAATGGTGAAAATTCTCCAAAGAAAGTAAGCAAAAAATAACTACTAGAAGATATTGACGAAATCTACCGTCACGGGCACTCGTTGAATATACCAACATTACGTCATCGTTGATGGTTGCCAGCTCGCTTTAAGCGGCCGCCGCCTGGCACCGTATGATGACGAAAAGAAAACATAATTGGCATGCATTTAAACTGTATTTTATTCAAATTAAAAATACATACTTACATAAACGCCAATGTTTCCCTCTTCTGGGGTGATGCAAATATGCTTTGTTCAGAAACAAATTTGTGCAGAAATATTCATTTTTATAATTGTTAGTTTTATCTTGGTTTAAAATGATTACTGAGTAACCATTTTGAATCTTAACTGAGATATGGAGTTTTCGCATTGATGCCTAAAGCAACATAGTGCCATATAGGGTCAAATATTACTTACAATTCCCATGTATTTCACAGTGATATTTTCGGATGAAATTTTCATAGACCACAAAATGTTGACCATTTTTCGTAGAACCTTTATCAATTCCAACACATTTTACCGTTGGGTTTCAATGCTTTACAACTACTGAAACGTGAGGGTTGTGAAGAATGTGTGGTTTAAACTTCCTTTTCCAAAAGAAGTACTCCCTGGTAACTTAAGAATGCCTTCCTGAGCCGAGGTTCGAGCCCGGGTCCTCTCGGTTACGAGGCCATCCCGCTACCACTAGCCCATGGAGCCATCAGTTGAGCGCATAATTTTACCATTTTTCGTCGAGCGCATAAAATAAAAAAAATTCGTAGAGCGCACAATTTTATCATTTTTCGCACACCGCAAAATTTTACCGTTCCCTAGCGACGTTCCCCAGCACAGCAATGCGGTTGAAAGCACGCTAAAGCAATTTACCGTCGTCCCTCGTTTAAATCGCTCTATCGGTTCCCCCAAGTATCCGTTGTATCTCCTTACTTACCTCTTATAAATAATTTTCATTCGTTTCTTATGACACCAATATATTCCGTGCTATTTGATGCTCGCTTTAGTTGATATCACGCCATGACTGTATGTGAAACGGTCGTTTGATGGAACCGATCTAGCGCTCCATGCGGGGACGACTGAATAGCGGCACTACATTCCTGTGCAGAAACGAGTTCATTCTACGTAAAATCCCCTAATAAAACGTAACTTCCACCAATAAAACGTAACTTCCACTAATAAAACGCAACTTCCACTTATAAAACGTGAGTTCCACTTACAAAATACATGTCCTAATATTTCAACAGAGTCCTGCATCATGTTAAGCCTGCTGCAGGACGCGACTCCCTGCTGTCAAGGGCTCCTTAGTTGTCTGATGTGTTGCCAAGTACTGTCACTAAATATTGTTGGCAAGCAATGTTGGCAAGGTGTGTTGTCAAGTGGTGTTGCCAAGTACTGTTGCTAAGTACTGTTAAGTAGTTTTGGAAGTAGTGTTGGCAAGAAGTGTTGTTAAAAAGCGTTGTCAAGGGGTGTTGCCAAGTACTGTTGCTACGTACTGTTGCTAAGTAGTGTTGGCAAGGAGTGTTGCCAAGGAGTCTTACCGAGGAGTGCTTCCAAGGAGTGTTGCCAAGGAGTGTGGGCAAGGAGGACGACAACCTTTGATCTAAATCACATTCCGCTGTAGTTTTGTTAAGACAAGACCGAGAAATGATCATCCAACGGAACACTGTCCGCTAACACATTCAGTCTAGGGCCATACACTAAAAAAAAACATTTGCAAGCCGACCGTTCGGAGGCTCATGACGCACATTTTTACCGAGTTGACGTCTCTTTGTTGGGTCATAAATCCCTTACTTTTACCAAAAGCATTTTCATTTTCTGCTCTGTTTCCAGTAGGCCAATAGACTGAAAGCAATATTGGGGAGAGCAGTCGATATTTTTCGGCGGAGGACAATGGTTGCCTCAGCTTATGGTGCTCAATGTTATATTGGAAAGGATCTATTGTCGCGTCTCCTCCGGCGCTGCATTTGGTGGCTTGAATGATAAATTCGGCTGCTTTGTTCACTTGATCGTGGTGCAATGTCAACAAATAAGTCATTAATATCGTGCCAGGAAGTGGTTATTATAGAGAATATTATATGTTCGTCACATTTTTTCTTGAAGAAATGTATCAATCATACGGATTAATATACGTTAATTTTGTTGCTTGACATCTTCCAAATGATCCAAGACTTCACTCTAAAAACCACGATAATTTTAGTGTTTCTTGCTCTCGGAAGCAGCGGAAAATCTTCCTATAAAAATAATCCTTACACGACATTGTCAAAAACTTGCATCTTTCGTAGGCATCCGGGACCTGAAACTCCGATTGACTTAAATTCACTTCAAGAATTGAGCATGAAAACTGACCAACTCGGTTCCCACAAGCGGCCGGAATCGCTGCCAAGTTTAGGCAATGACCGAGTCCATCGCTTGGCAGCCAGCGTTGCATTGAGCTGTCAGCGGCACGGCTTGATAGAGCGCTCGGGCTGCTGGACGTCTCTGGTTCCTTTGTGGTGTGAGGTGTGGTGTTTTAGAGGCGAAATTCCCTGCTATTGCACTCTAGGCTCTCTTGCATTACTAGTACACGCACCCCGATAAAAATAGCGTGGCACATAATGTTCGTTCCTTAAGATGCCCTCGTATTTACGATAAATACAATAATACGTGAAATAATGTCACTTTCATACTCAGTGATGCGGATTGCCGTCTCTGACACTCTCGCTGATTAGGAATTTGGACCCAGGAAATTTCCCATGTCCAATTCCTTCAGAAAGTCCAATAGCGAAGCGTATAAACAAACTGAGAACAAGGGTATAATTAGGAACAGTGTATATGACGTGGATGTAAGCTCCCAGCAAAATAAATTAGTCGACTATTGTTTTTCGAGGGCCATTTATTTACTACGTTCGTCAATCGCTTTTCAAAGCTGCAACCGAAGTTTGGGTTGTATGCAAGCGATGAACAGGTAAGGTGCATCAGTCTTCATTCAGAGCTGGTAAGGTATAGACTTGTTTCTTAGATAATAACAGTGAAACCAAAGTAAAACCTCTCGGAATTGCAAAAAGGGCTATTGCATTCGGTCGGGCTAAGGGACACACAATGAAGTATCCGGTTTATATTCAATTGTTATATTCAGATATTCACATTGAGCTCAAGTTCGTATTGCTAATGTTCATGTTCTACTTAAGGACGTAAAATCAGGTCTAAATTAGCATAAGTTACTGGGGAAACTTAATGTACCAGGAAACATAGTTCAAATAGCACAGAGTATATAGAGCATGCTTAGCCAAAGGTCGCGAGTTCGGTAAAACGTATCGGAGCTCGGCCAGCGCCGCCTGCCTGTGGCCAGGGCTCACATAGAGTCTCGGACCGCCACGACGGAGTCGCAGACGAGCCACCTCATATCACCTCCACATCGAGTTACCAGCTTACCAATAAAACCTAAGGCTCGGACTTGTGTTTAATTGTCCTGCACCCCTAGATACCCAATCGCTGTTCATAAAATATCGGACACAAGGAAGTAGCGGAGTTCGTGCTAGCGTGCTGGCCTCGTAACCGAGAGGACCCTGGTTCAAATCTCGGCTCAGTCGAAGGCACTTTCACGTAAGCAGGGAGTACTTCCCTTGGAAAAAGAAGTTTAAACCACACATTCCTCACATCCCTCACCACGCCAGCAGTTGCAAGGTGTTGAAAACCCAACGGTAAAACGTGTTGGAATTAATAAAGGTTCGTTCTTCATGCCGCACTGTTACCAACAATGTAAACAAGACGGTAGGTATTTCAATTCAAAGCAAAATTGAGGTCGGAATAAAATTCTAAACGATTGGGACCGAATTGTTGACCGAAATCACTTTAAATCAAGGATGGAACTGCTGCTAAACATCAATGATCGCTCATATCTTGTTGTTTCTGAACGAATTCTTTGTAGAGAACTCCATGCAATGGATGTATGAAGCAGAGTGGTTCGTAAACGACCGATGTTAACTCCTGCCCACAAGATCACTTGCGTAACTGGGTCAAAGCACATCCACATTGGATTCCAGAAGAGTGGGGAAGTGTTATATGGTCAGATGAATCTCGATTCTGGTCAGATGAATCCAACAACGTTATATGGTCAGATGAATCCAACAACGTTCCTCAACCTTGTTATCCTTGAGTAACCCTTCCATTTGATAAAAATTTGGTTACAAATTATTACGTTTATATTTCAAAATTAATATAACCTTGATATGTACACAATCCATCACGGTGCTGAAATCGCCAATGAACCCAATGTTTAAAAGTGGAGAAAATTCCTAAAACACCAATCAATTTCAATCAAAAATATTTCAGAGGCCAGTTCCATCAACAGTTCATAAAAGATTTTGCAAAGAACAATGAAAAGCAGAATGTACGATTCACAATAACTCACAATAGAACACTACTGGAATAATGCTTACCACTGACATTGCCTTTTTACAATCTACTCTTGGTATAAGTTACCTGTCTGATTTAAGACTGGATCTTCCCAAAAGTGTGCAGAGATTCCCAAATTCTAAGGTCGTTGTGTCTAAACGCGCTATCAATAATTTTTGTCACCCTACTTCACATGAGCGTTGTGTTACTCAGCATGTAACCTTCACATGGCGGACGGACGAATGGGAGGGGGGGGGAGGGAGAATTGTAGTACTAGAAGTGTTTCGGTAAGGAAGCTCCTATCACGATGCTCTGCTGTCCTGGCGTACAAATCACGTGAATCAAGTCACGTCATTCCACGTAAGTAGATGTACACTGTCCACAACTAAATGTAAATCAAGGATGACCGCATTAGCATGGGCATAGGATTTATGTACCGAAAAAAGGGTTCGATTTTATGATTATTAACCAGTAATATGTATATTTGCTGGAAAAAAATTTAAAAGTACTCGATGAGATCACGCAACAACCCCCCTCCCCCCTCCCCCGCACTCGTCCGTCCGCCTCCACACTCGCTTAGCAGCGCAACGCTCTAGTGATGAAGGGTGACTTCAAAACTAAAACTATTGACAGTGCATTTGGAAATAGTGACCTTAGAATTTCAGAATCTTTGCTCATTTTCGGGATAGTTCTAGATCAGGGAGGTAGCTCTTATCAACTGCAGATTGTGAATAGGTAATGTCAGTGGTTAGCATTATTTCAGTTATTTTATTTGGTGCTATTGTGCATTGAGCAATGTTTTCTTCGCAGAACATTTTGTAAGCTGACGATGGGCCTGGTTTCCGAAAAGTTTCCCATTAAAAATGATTACTTTTATTGATTTTTTTGTGCTATCAAAATTTGAGTACAATAACCAGAGAATATATTATGTGTGCTTTGCAATATAACGTATTTCAAATTAAATAAAAATGCACAAGTGTATTATCTTATATCACTTGTTCTGGTGTAACTCTAGAGACCCTTTACAGAACCTGGGAGTTCTGGAGAACCCCGATTAAGAAACGCCGCCCTATAACAATGATGTCCGCCGTCGTGCACATCCAAGAGCTCATGAAGCCTTCAATGAAGCCTGTGTACAAGGGACGAAATGAGAATGAGGAGGGGCTGTCATATCCTGGGGTTCGTTTCAACTGCACGGAAGTGGGTTCTTTAGTTTAGGTATCCGTCAAACTGAACCAGCATGGCTACACTGCGATGCTAGATAATCAAATTTTGCCGTTTGTACAATGTCTGAAGGAAGATGGCATGTTGCTTTGCCAATCTTTCAGGATGATAGCTGTCATTAATTTGGCATGATCGTCATTCAGGATATGTCAGGCGTTTAGATTGGCTAGATAATTCCCCAGACATGAACCCAATAAAAAAATTGAACGACCACCTGGGACTACGAGTTAGACGTCTAGAAGATCGTCCACGTACTGTGGTCGTATTACGAAATCATTTGATGCATGAGTGATTTAAAATCGACCAGGCGTACGTTAGGACACTTGTAGACTCATTGATACTCAAAATTATTCGTGCTTGTTGAGGTTCTACACCGTAATAGTAGTAGATGATTCATTTTTTTTAGGAGCATATTTAAAATACCAAAATACAGTCTCCAACCACTTGATACTCAGAAATGCTTTTCTTCGTGATTGCTCTTGGGAGACCGCTGTAAAATCGTCCAACGCATACAGAAAGAAGTTATCTCTCATTATTTTCCTCAAATTATAGAGAAACATTAGATAAATAGAATGGATGCATTGAAACGAATTTTCTCTCATTTCATTACTGACGGCGTCAGACGAACACGGCTCCTAATGCGGTACAGTTTATCAACTGGCAGGACCCGTGGTAGTATGAAGATTTTTCGAACTTACAATTCAGAATATCCTTCCAAACTTCGGATACTGTTGGATAAATTTTGATTTTGATTGAAAATGCAGGTTTCATTCATTCAGATTTGTATTATTTAAAATGTTTAACATTGAAAGCTTGCAGTTAATAATAAATGCGATGCTAATGCAGTATACCGTCGTACGCTGGATAAGGACACAAACTAAAATTCATCACTGATTCCAGGTGCTAAGAATTTTTTCTTCTCTAATTGATGAAAAACGTGACACGGACGAGAGACAGAACGGACCAAAGGCAGTACGAACGTAACAGCATATGTACAGCCATGCGCGTCCTGGCAAAAATTACCTGATTTACGAGTGTATTCTTGAATTGAATGGGATTTTCCATGTGAAGCATGTAATGGGTCGCAGATGTTCTTCGTCATTTCCTTTGAAATCAACTTTCCATTGCGAAACTTTGTTACCTAAAACGTCCCATAACGTGTTCTATCAACTAAAATATCTAATTTCCCTTTTATTGCATTCATTTGAGGTATGGTATTTTATATCTCATTAACGAAACTGCCGCATATCATATCCTATGAAATACAGGCATGGGAGACGGAGTAACACACTAACCAAGCAACCAACCAAGCAAGCAGCCAACCAAGCAACCAACCAACCAAGCAAGCAGCCAACCAAGCAACCAACCAACCAACCAAACCAGCAACCAAGCAAGCAGTCAACCATGAAAGCAGCCAACCAAGCAAGCAACCAAACAAGCAGCCAAGCAAGCAACAAAGAAGCCAAACAGCCGAGAGAACAAAAAAAAACAGAAGAACCAAGGGACGAACTAACTGGGTATTATTGTATGGTAGAATTTTGAGTCACGAGTCTGCTGCCCTCGCGCAAGAATCGGGGTCCGTAAAATGATGAAACATATATATAGTTTAGCATGTTGTTGATGAGCATCTCGACACATCCATGACTCGCCCAAAAATTGCAAATTAAAATGAGCCATCTAAAATTGAATCTTATTTCAATAGCGCTGGTTGTTCTTAAATCAAGCGATGGACGCAACGTAACTATGCTCATATACGTGGTAACCTTGAAAATCTTTCCGAAGATAACTCCTTTTTTTCACTTTCTCTTCTCCTTTTCTTGAGCAGCCTGCATACGTGCCGCACGCTCAATTAAAACTTTACAGACGATACTGCAGGAGTAAGTCCCCACATGAGATAAGAGTTTTTAAGCTTAAGTACGCCGGAAGAATTGACTGGAAAGATCGTCTTTTCTGATAAATGTCCATCTGAGTAATTTATGCTTTTCATTTTGTGTGGCCATTCGGATAATTACACCAGACGCTGGTGAGGGAAAACGAAGCATCTCATCGTTAAACATTTTTAAATATGCTCTTAGGGCATTTAAAGAACGGAAAACAATAACGAAAAAATAGAAAAGGTAACAAAGCGAAGAATTAAGGCAAACAGAAAGATCAATTCGTAGAAACAGTCATGACTCGGTGCCAGGCTTGACGTCATCCACCATGTGACATTCAAACACCGTTCAGAGGAGAATTTGTCTCCCTCGTCAAAAGAAATAGTTCAAAGAACAAACCGTCCTCCACAGCTCACTTCGATGGCAGTTCAAACAGAGGGACCTCTGCCTCTCTCTTGAGCCCCGCTCCACAGGCGGCTGGGGGCCAATTTCCCCGACAAAAACAACCATCAGCGCTGTGATGAATTTTTGAAAATTCCATAGACTGACTGCCTGAAGTGTGTCACCAAGAGAAGTGGTATTTTCTTCGAAGTTATGAGGTGCAGGCTGGTTCTTTTCCAACAATGAATACTTAACGAGTCGTTCTTTTATTTCCCTAAAATTCTAGGTGTCTGTACCAGTAAAATTAAGTTTTCAGTATCGTACTGCTCAATAAAAATTGACAATCCAAGGTGCTCCAGGACCTTGAGAACAAACTCACACAAAAAAAAACAGCATTGACTGAAGAAAGGTTGTGAGATCGAGCATTCATGACCAATGACTGACATGCGTACGTGAAGATGCGACAAATGCACGACATGGATCAATCAAACTCACCATGTGTGACAATAACAGCCTCAGCACACCTTCGAAACCACCTGTAGGCAGAAACTTAAAAGCGGAGACAACCGCACACAATGAATGCCCTCTTTTGTGATAATAGAAGCTTAAATAGCAAAGGGACTAAATGCCTTAGAAATGAAAAAAACAGTAGGTCAAGTCTAAATGTTTTGGGCCCAGCTCCATCTTCAGTAAGTCAATTCTGAAAATATTTAAGCAAAATATCGAATTACGATCAAGACGAAAAAATTATACCTATAAAAATTTCATGTAAAAACTTGTAAAGTAAAGGAGCTACAGTATTTGTATTATTTAAAACAGGTACATCTTTGGTTGTGTATAAGGATACTAAAATTTTTAGATCCAAATCACTAGAGGCAGTGCATAAAATTTCAAAATTGTCTTCTGCTACAGGCGTACCGCACTGCTCACCATGAAGGCGGACAGAACAGCTGAGCGACCGAGTTGCGTGAGAGGTCCCCCACAGCGGCAGCGGACTCCACGATGCTGGGCAATGCTAGCGTAGAGTGCCAGGCATACCGCCACAGCCTCATGTACACTGTACACAACTGTACTTATACACAACGAATGCCCGCATTCGCTTAGGAAGCTCATCTTTGTAGCAAAAAATGATCGAATTTACGAGAATTAACAAAAATGAGACAGTTGAACGGTTGGAAAATGACGTTTGTAAAGAATTTCTAAATCTCACGACAGTTCATCAGAAGAATAATCAAATACGGAAAAACATAATTTACACCCTGTAGTGTTTTGGTAACTTTATGAGAACCTGACTATTTCTTAGCTAGAAACCTCTTAATACCAGTATTGACAAGACTAGAGGGAAACCCGTTACTCGAAAAGTAAGTTTGTAAGAACTAAATTTGAAAGTTTGCAGAAGTCGAATTTTTTTTCATTTAAAATGCTCTCATTTTAATAACTCATTTTTGAACCACAACTTGACCATATTTGAAGTTAACAAATTTTTAAGCACCATGCGGCAGCAGCATCATAGCCTTCGGCAGCAGAAACCAAAGTTCCGGGCAATAAGGAACTTTGGCTTTTCCATTTCAGTGGCGCAATCACAGACGAAATTGAATTCACTGATCACGATCCACCCATTATTGTGTCCGTAATTTCATCTGATGAAATAGCGTCCTTCTGTGACGCGAATCTCAATTGCGCCAATGAAAAATCTGCCGAGTTTTTTGCTGGGGTCTGCAATGTTTTGAATTTCGTTGAAAGTTTCACCCTTTCCGAGTACTCAGAGCTATCGAAATTTAATTGAAACAGACATTTTTGTGTAGCAAGGTGTAGCAAATTATAATATAACAGTGATTTTCGTGTAAGAAGGTGCTAAATTTTATATCGAAATTTGATTTAAGAAATGTACTTTCGTCAGCATTTGCTTCTGTGGTACGGAAGTTGTAAATAATTTT
Source organism: Orchestia grillus (assembly GCA_014899125.1). Lineage (NCBI taxonomy): Eukaryota > Metazoa > Arthropoda > Malacostraca > Amphipoda > Talitridae > Orchestia > Orchestia grillus. The sequence goes on along the minus strand of VOMN01097180.1, from coordinate 4,732 downwards.
TAACATCCGTAATTTTTTAAACTGTGTTAAAGTTAAAACTTTCTCAATAATAATCGCAAGCTATTTACTCTGGCATAAAAATAAATTTCATTTTATCGTTTTATTACTTCTTTACAAACTGTATTGTGTTACTCCTGTAAAGCATGATTATAGAAAAGTGGCCAATTCTAAATCATGTTAGGAGTGAAATGCATAAAATCAAGTTAAAAACTGAATTAAGAAATATACATCAAGTAAAATGAAAGTAAATCTAGCGCAAACGTCAAGACAGATGTGCCAGTAAGTCATAACGTAATTGGCCTATGCCATGGTGTCCGTCACGGCCAATACCCTGGTGTGTGGCATGACACTGCCCTGGTGTGTGGCATGACACNATATTTGACAGCACATTGCACATTTTCAAACATACATCGCACAAGGAAGCTTCAGTGTGAACAGGAGAGGTTCTGATCGGGAATTATGTGATGCAGTTGAAAACGACATGCTTTAATAAAGGGTGATTTTTGATGATGGAACCAATAAAAAAGAGTCTACAGTAGCTTCTGAAATAATCGAATTATTTGGAAAATCTTCAACCAATAGAATACCGAGACTTACAAGTTTAATTTTAATTACTTGCTTAAGACGATATTCTCCTTGTGCAGAGGTTGTTTATTTCTCCTCTAATGAGTCCTGTTCCAATTCGACGGACTTCCATCTTGATGGATGCCTTGAATTGGTGTAGATTTGTCAGCTCATCAACGTAATCGTTTCCCTTTAGGTTTGAGGATACAATGATATCAAACAAAACTATTCTATCTCAAATTTCGTAGATACTTACTATTTAAAAATCCATTGGATAGAATAAAAGTTTATTCACTTTAGTCCCTCCAATAAAATTCCCCCTCTACTTCCGTGACAGGCCTCAAACAAGCACCAAACCACGTCGACGTAGGACATGTTTTCAATGACCACAATCTCATCCTTGCCATTTCCAGAGAGTTCAGGATCTGCTCCCGATCGAGTGCATCCCTCACGTACGATGTGCATGTTAGTGTCTGAGGCAAGAACAGGATCATGCAAATTTCTTGAAGCGTGTGTCTTCACCTTGGACGCCGCTTTTACGCGCGACGGAACGTTCAACACATAACTTGCACCACTGGCAAGAGGTGCCATAACTTGCCATTTCCGACACCGATATACAAAGTACATCGGTGTCGGAAAAAAACTTCTCTTCTGGAAACCTGACCCTCCACAGGGAGTAGCCCCCTGAGACTACGAAAAGTACTTAAGGAAGTTGTCGAACGTGAGAAGAGAATGGCTGCCGAACGTGAGAGGAGAATGGCTGCCGAACNGAGCCCGGAAAACTCCCCTTCTGTGCCTAGCGGCCTCTCTATTTTTACTATTTTAAGTCTATTTAATTTGTGTGGTGTCCCACCTGTAGTTTTCTTTCTCCAATAATTTTACTAAAATAGCATGCTGTTACGTAACCTAGTTTAGTTCAGTTCAGTCAAGGGTGTCTGTGATCTCCTAATTATCCAACTGACTGTAGGTTACGTAACGCCTCAGAATGCCGGATAAAATCCTGAGCCACTTTAAATTGGGCAATTTCGTGCTTCAGACTTATTAGCTCTAAGTACCGCTTTAACAAATGCCTTAGCGTGCAAATTTCATGACTAAAAGCCTCTTTATTGTGAGCGGTGAACTTTCCTACCGATGGCTTAATGCATATACATGCGGGCCTTGTGCTGAACTATTGTAGGAATCGTGCTGCAGCGAGCTGTTCAGAACGCCCAGCCCAACTAGCCGTGCTGTGTCATGAGCCTCCAAGTCTATTTATACTGAAGGTCGATAATCTCGACTTTCTTAACTTCGAACTGTAATTTAAAGAATGTCTGATATAAATGTACCAAATTTGGCTGTAATCGCCTTCCTTGCGAGCCTTTGCTCTTGTTAAGTCTAGTATTTATTTCTAACTGTTTGTTGCTCTAGTTAGACAGATTTTAACAGGATGTCCTTAAAATAAAGGTGGGTTATAGGTATGTAGTCTCAAGTATCTTAGATTAGGGATAAATGTAACCATTTCCGCGGTCCCCTCCTCGGCAGTTGCTGGGACCCTCTCGCGATTGCCGTTAAGACGCCGTTTGTTGAGTTGTGGACTCGGCGCCCGCGGGGTAAGTAGTTTCGCACGCTTGCTTATATTAACACGTTGACTCAGATTCTCCACACCGGTAAAATTACATGCCGACACATATCTCCACTGTGAATTTAAAAATGCAGGATTTTTGTTTCACAAATTTGGTTACTCCATTAATTTTCTTTCTATCAGAACTAGCTTATTCGATTGATGAACACAAATTTGAAGAAAACTCGAAAATTTGAATTTATACATGATAGTGCTTTGGTTACATTAGGTTAGGTTAGATAATCGCATGTACCATACATGACCCACTCCGGAATCAACGTGTTAAGGATGTAATATTGGGATATCTTGGTATAGACTAACTAAATCTAAGACTTGATATGAAGCATAATACTATTTACAGTATTCGACGGAAGTTCTGCTATCTTAAAGGTCGTCCGTAACAACGAGATTTCTTGAAATTCATAAATTCGCCAGTCTAGCTCATATGGACTAAAGTCTTTTGGTGGGTAAAATTAATTGTGAAACTTAAAATTTTTGCGATTGTTTATTGACTTGGCGATTATTACCGCGTAACTGCGTGAACTTTGAGGTCTTAGTAATTTTATTTTACCGTTTCCTCCTCTGGCTTAGCTTACAGCTAACTGCAGCAGGAAATTACGGTGCTTCGACGCGGCGAAAAGTTCAATCTTCTATCTTACCGTCTACTACATTGAAAAATATACAGGAGACTAACGAGTCGACCATTGAAAACTTCTTTCTTGGTTTAATCTTGGTTTAATTAGTGAGATTTACCTAACCGCGTGGCTAACTTGAATCGGGGAAGAAGAGTGTTCGCCACATCGGTTCAACTTCCAATATCGGATTAGCGTCAATGTGAGGGCTGGTATTGTTGGCGGCCATCTTAATGGGCCCTAGCTGATGCCGTCTCCTGAAAATGGACTAGCCTATGTCACGCTTCTAAGGCAAGTATTGGCTGAATTACTGGAGGATGCGCTTCTAGGTATTTGTCGTCAATTGCGGTTCCAACATGACGGAGCTCCGGCCCATTCCGACAAGAGATCTTGCCACTATCTGAACAACGCCTTTTCGCATAGGTGGGTAGGGAGTAATGGAACAATGGCATGGCTTGCAAAATCTCCAGACATGATTTCTTTAGATTTATTTCTCTGGAGATACATGGAATAATTGATTTACGAAACACCGGTGGAGTCAGAGATGGATCTTGTTGCAAGGATAGCGGTCGCAGCATTTAACGTTCAGCAAGAACCAGGACTTCGGTGTCATGTCCAGCAACTCATCCGGAAAAGGTATCAGACCTGCGCTACCGCAGGGATGCACACATTTCAAACAGATATTGTAAAATTTGTATAATAAAACGTCTGTTTTTCTGATATTTTTTATTTACCTTTATTACATTTCTCAGAAAGGAAAATATTATTAACTGGATATCAAACTTAAATTTTAGATCTCAGTGCTTTATAAGATACGAGTCTTTAAATATTTGATATTCATGAAAATTTATTTATTTTGAAAGTCTCTTCCTGCTGTCAAAGTTTGTACGTTTCGTTTTTTCACACTCAGTGTGAACACTGTTGTGCACGATGTTCGTCTGAATACGGGACTCTACTACATACTACAACTTTCGGTGTCCGTGTGGCCGAGCGCGAGAGAAAGAATATGTGCATCAACCATCCGTTTTCAACTCCTCCCTACTTTTCTGTTCTGTATCAGAGTGCAGCCTTCCTGTAACCTTGGGAGATTATAAACTACATCCTTCCACATCTGGCATCATCGACTTACACATTTTAGAATCTTTGTATATTTTATCAGACAACCCGTTTTAAATGGTAGTGTGTTTTCCTATTACAATTGGCTAATTTTAATTTTCTCGATATAATGATTTCTTTGCGTTTTATTTTTTCCCCTCGGGGAGCATTAGAAAGGCCGTTAGCTATAGGGTAAGGATAGTTAAGTTTGACTACCCTATGCTACGTGGACTAGCACCCCCAGGGTAGCACTGTTCGGCTACCTGAGCTATAGATGTGCCTTCGGGGTTTTTAGCTTTCGTGCCAACATTTTTTCCATTTTCATTCCTTCTTCGCTGATTTTTCATCTTTTCTTCCTCTTCCTTCTTGACCTGCCGTTTCTGTGCGCAGGGGATTTTGCGTGGGAACACACCTGGTACATAGATTCCCAGTTCTTCTCTCGATGGAAGTCTATACCAAATAGACCCACTCTTTAGGTGCGAGGCAGTCAGAGTTACTGAAGCGCTGCTGTCACTACTATATAGTATAATTTTGTATTTTGCTCTAGGTGTTGAAAATTGCCTTTATGGTTGAAACGTTCATTTTTGTTTTTTAGTACAATGCCGATTCTCGTCAATTAATTAATAGGATACGCTTGTGAGCAGCTTTCTTTGCTTTTGTGTTTATATAAGACTGAGCAAAAAGTAAAACATTAATATTACTCTGTTCATCCCGTTTGATTTTAATAGAAAATTTGTAATAAATCTATCTATCTATCTATACAGGGTGTCCCACAAAAAACCGAACCCTGTTATTTCTCGTATCACTAATACAATCATGAAGCATAAGGATATCATATCTA
>VOMN01097179.1:0-13271 GCA_014899125.1 Orchestia grillus | reverse complement strand
ACTAATTAATTCAATGAAATATTCATCAAACAAGTGGGCACACAACATGGGAAGGAAATGGGTACAACTGGGAAGGAGGAACAACAGGGAAGGAAATGGGCACAACTGGAAAGGAAATGGGCACAACTGGGAAGGAAATGGGCACAACTGGGAAGGAAATGGGCACAACTGGGAAGGAAACTAATTACAGCGCTAATGCTTCGGCAGGAATTTTGAGCAAGAAAAGTTTAAGTTCTACCAGGAAAATCTAACATGAAAATAATAAAGTAAGCCGGAAAAGGAAGGAGAATCTCACATAGAAGGAAAGGGCTCACTAGAACAAATGAGAGACGGGAAGGAAGATGAGACATAAAGGCCATACCAGGGAAGAACAAAGTGAAGAACAGGAAGGAAGATAAGACATAAAGGCCATACCAGGGAAGAACAAAATGAAGAACAGGAAGGAAGATAAGATATAAAGGCCATACCAGGGAAGAACAAAATGAAGAACAGCAAGGAAGATAAGACATAAAGGCCATACCAGGGAAGCACAAAAGGAGGGAGGGAACACTCGAAACGGAGGGCGGGGGAAGAAAATGAGTTAGGGAGAGGGAGGACAGAGGGGGTGGAGTGTCAGGTGTGTGGGACAGCATCATTAGGACGTGTCAGAGGCAGGGTTGGGCAGCCCTGAGAGCCTCCTTCTCTCTGCCACGACCGGCCCCGAACCTGCCTTATTGCGGCTCTCCCGCGCCCGGCAGCGTCCGTGCTACCCGCGCATGCCCGCCTTTCCCCTCCACCCACCCAATTATTTCGGCAACAAGCCTGCGTTTAGCATGTCCTCAAAGCTGGCTCCTGTCTTTTGTACATACTCAATAAGGCTGTATTTAACTATGTACGAAAAATTAACTGCAACCTTATCCAAACATGTAATAAGGCTGTATTTAGTTATGTACGAATAATTGGCTTATACTGTACATATATATATATATATATCGGCCAATTTTATATACATATATATATATATATATATACAATAAGGTTGCATTCAGCTTCCTATCACAATCAGAAGTTCCATCACGACTTCCACATTTTAACTTTAGGGCTGTAATTTTACCGAATGAAAGGCAGTGAACGTTGCATGTGACTGATTTCAAAATAAATGATTTTCTTTCTCTCTCTCTTCCCATCTTGTACAATTGAACCGTTATAATGCATCGTTATAAAATTGGATCAAGAAATGGCGACGGTCTTGTAGCACAGGGAGCGTTTTGAGCCGGGACATGAGGGGTGCTAGCAGTACTCGGTAGGTCTAAATAAAAGTACGTCATTTGAGGTAGACGTAAGTTCACGTCCTTTTGCTGTCTATCCATTGGGGGAACGGAACAAGCGATCCGCAAACTAGCAGGGAAACGAAAAAAAGGCGGAGGCATTGGTTGAAATTCGCCGCGTGCACTAATTATGGCCGAGACAAAGTTTCCTCAGCGACCCGCAGCCTTGGCCGGTGGCGGGGGGACTCTTGGAGGAAATTCAGGGTGGCTTGGTGGTGGATGTATAGGGACTTGGTGGTGGATGTATAGGGGCTTGGTGGTGGATGTATAGGGGCTTGGTGGTAGATGCATGGTGACTTGGTATTGAATGAATGACTATTCGTAGATGGATGCATGCCTGCTTGCATCCATGCCTGCTTGCATATGCGTGGCGCCTAAAAATACGAATACAAAAGACACGAGGTCAGCAAGACATAATTAGACCGCTCTACACAGCAGGAACATCAATAACCGAACAGCGCAGTGTAGCGCAAGTGGTAGCGCGCTTGGCTCCTAGTGAGGAGCTCCCCGGTTCGATACCCCAGGACGAAGTTCTCCAATAGAGGAAGGACAATTAAACTCGACATCGGTAAAACGGCGGCACATCAGCTTGGCCCGGGCCACCTGGTGCCCGACATGCACTCGGCCCAGCGGGCTACCACGGGGTCCCCACACAGCGGACTCGACTGTGCAGGAGCCTCCAGTGAATTGAACTGCGCACAAAGCCGCTCTCGGGTGCATGAATTTTTAAATTATTCCATTTGGGACTACTATTTCGTATTAGTAAATGTCCTCCACGTTCTTGGATTCGCATTTTTTCTTTTTTTTAATGTAAAAACAAAAGTTCTTCAATCGCAAACCGCAAGCTACCATAGATGCTGTTCACCGGTGCGCCGTTAGTGGTAACTTTCAAGTATATTCATACGTTGATGAATGTAACCCTAAAGAAAACGGTTCTAAGAGAAAAGAGTTTAGGAAAAACAAGAAAAAAATCGTAGGAATTTCGATAATTTTTCGAATTATCGGTCATCCAGAGACGCATTAAGCCGTGCTTGTATGCACGTACACGTATACATAATGTTCATTGATACATCATATGTTTATGCATTTAAAAAATTAAATTACAATTAAGAGACTCGTTTAATAATAAAGGACAAAACGATGCTCAACACCGAGATCGATAATAAAATTTCCTTTCCCGGAAGAAATCCTCGCCGGTGCGTCGAAACGGGGAGCTTTTCAGAACACAGGATCGCTGAGACGTGCCATGTTTCCACCCACACCTATAACAGTAACGTTGTAGAACAACGAGAACATCAGGCTCGTCATGTGTAGATCTAATCCAAATTTTGAATGATCAGGATGACCGTATTTTGCTAAACACAAATTCATGATGCATTCTGGAGAGTGGCACGGAAATACTCAGGAGAAGGAGTGCATTAGTGACTTTGATTCAAGACGCATATATGTATCGCACCAGACTTACACTCGCTAGTGAGTCCTTCAATTGACCAGCGCAGAGCTAACGATATCCAATCGGTTATTATGTTATAAAACTAAAATGGGCAGGCTGACTATGATGAAAATACAGCGAAACGCGTACGCAACCCGACACTGACGCGCGATTTTTTGGGTAGACCCCTTCAGAAGAGCGCCCTAAGGCTCCGGCACCCCCACTGGGGGATGTACAGCGCCCCCTGGGGCGATATTAGGCAACTCCAGCCATTGCACCTCTCGCCCACCGCTGGTGCCCCTTTTTCAAACACTTTTCAGGCATCTTTTATTTTGGGAATTCCACGGAAAATTCCAAGCGACCTGGCGGGTTCTTTTAACCTTATCATTTTGTGCGCTGAACTCAGCATTTCTCTCAGTGGAATAAGTAAGCTGGACCGACGTTCGTCGACTGAGTCCCGCTGAGTCATCAAAATCTGCAATCTCTCCATCGAGCAGCGCTCTTCTATTCGAAAATGGCGTCTTGACGTCAGGAGGTGAAGCACGGCGTCCGACTCCCCCGTGGTGGGGGGGACATGCAGAGGCTCTCTCTGCAAGCTTCAGAAGCACAAAAACGCCGTCAAGTTCCGCCCATTGTGTCATAATTGCTGAACGATAAGGCTTTGCACGAGTCTCGCACGTACTTTTCATCCCGATTGTTGTTAAGAAAACGCTTGCACGATCAGGCTACTGGGAAGGTTTGTATGCCTTCAAGAGCCATAAGTACTTCTTACATACAATGAAAAATCGACCCTGAGTGACTATCATTGATAATAAAACACAATAAGTATTTTTTTACTGCATACGCACTGGAAACAAGTTATACAGAGTGAATAAATGTTAAAACAACAAGAACTGAAGCGCGTACACTCATGTAAGGTGTCCTAGTTTGCTCACCCAATGGAGCATTCAAGACTTGTCTCCTGCTCGTGTGCGAGCATCGAATACATCAGCTTACCATCGCCTCCATTGTGATGCCATGGTTTCCTCGAAGATTCTCTATTTGGTGCACGAAGGGGACATCTCGAACAACAATCAACATTTCGCACGCAGTTTTCAAACGCGTTTACATTTTCAAACAGTCATTAGAAGGCTCCCTGGACGTCTTCAAAAAGAAGCTGGATAAGTATCTTCAAACTGTCCCTGATAGGCCTCACTATCATCAGACGGCGGAGGGAAACGAGTCTCATTCAACAGCTCGCGGATATGCAAAGGCACACCATACACACAAAGCGGCGGCACCCCAGTGTGGCCCGGGAATAAAGGCCCAAATATTTTCAAGATATTCAAGGTATTCAAGAAGGGACCTAGGTAAATGCCGAATAGCAACTTCAACATTCCAATCCAGTTCATGAAATTAAGATGATCATAAGTGTAGACTGCGCAATGTACAGGATCAGGAGCGATGTACAGTACATCAGTGTGGCCTGGGTAAAAAAACAGAAACCATTTCCAAGGTAATCAGTCCACCAATTCTTACAAGGACAAGAGGCAGTGTGCTAAGCCTGGCCACAACACTCATAGTTTGACACCACCGTGAGGAATCACACGCTGCTAAGTGGACAAATTCTGATCCACGTATTTGCACTTAGAAAAATCAGGTATTAATTTCCCTGTAGTGGTACCCAGACATTCGATTTTCAGGTTACGACAACCTTATGTTTACAAAATAAAAGTGAGGCAGTAAAGGACGTTTTAAAGGATTAAAATCGACGTTTCATCGTCCCTCCGCTGCAAGTTTTCTCATTATACATACCAAAAAAGTTGGTTTCAAAACTGCTCTCACGTATACAGGGGTTGGACAACAGAATGAAAACATTAGAGATCGCACTTCACTATTTTATTGGACCCTCATTTCACAAAAACCCGATCCAAAATTATATTCACTATTCATTTTTTTTAATTTAAACAGCTTCAACTACTTAATTCAATAATTATGTCTTCATTTCGGTCCTACTTCACCATAAATTGAGCAAGGTGAGTGATTTATGTAACTATGACACAAAAAGGCAAACGTTTTAATGGAAAAGCTGCCTCCACACTCAAACTCGTCCTGCAGGGGGAGAAAGGGAAAAGCTAGATTCGTTAAAGGATATTACTTACTTCCATAGGTCTGTGCACCAGCCTCTGTGATCACTACACCAGTGAATTCTCTTCTGAATGTTTTGTTGACAGAGAAAAGGTTTCCTAATGGCGGCGTTCAATGACATTCGGCACTATTGAGCTCACGGCGAACAGTTTTGTTCGAAACCGAACCAGTCAAATGTGTTTACTTTACTCAGCTTTACTTAATTCAACTCTTCAGTCACTTTAGTCACAGTTGTTTAGTGATTTTTTCTTTGATGCGTTTGAACACGCGGCAGCGTTGTTTATGTGATGAGTTTTGAGGTTTTCCCGGAATTACTCTTCTTGTTAAGATTTTGTCCTTCTTCTTAAATTCTATCGTGGTCATTGGTATTATAGCTCTAGATAATACTAGAGTTCAGCAGTTCTCGACACCAATACTCCTGCAATTCGAGCTCCAGCACTTTGCTGCGTTTTTCGAAATCAGTGAGGTCACATTTCAAGGATTACTTCATGCAGCTTTAGGATTTGAAAAGAATTCGAGGGGAGAAATAATCTATAAATATGAAAAAGAAAAGAATCTATATTTTACCAAGGTAAAATCAAATAAACTGTCATTGTGAATTTCGAGTTGATATTCGCAACATAAGGGATTATTGACATATTAAACTAAAATCGCAACTGTTTCCATCATCTTGTACAACCCGTGTATATCATAGAATAAAATACGCGTTACTGATATATATATATATATATTAATTACTTAAGCCTAAAAGCTTTCATCATTTATTTATAGGTCGATGAGCTGCCAGTTTGCAGGCTCATGCCTTCGAGGAATTTCAAGTTTTCCCATGGCACTAACGACAACCGATACCATGAACACCTCTCAGTACTCGGGAGCCCAGGCCGTAGAAATTGTTCTGGTAAGCCATGCTTATGTGCATGCTAAGTTCATGGCATGACTGTGATTAGCGTATCTTGAATGCAAATTCAACGACGTGAATATATATTCAAATTGGTGATCCTGACCAATGCGTTATGCTTGCCCCACGAAAATTCTCTCGAATTCCTCGAAGAATCTCTTAAAAATGTCCAGAAGATTACATACATCAGACCCTCCAATCTACAATAAAAATCCATTTCAAAATATCTTGAGGGATACTAGCAGCCAAAAACCAGACCCCAAATCCTAAGATAAACTGTGAGGCACAAGCTTCAATTCACCGCAGCGAAGAGCGCTTCCGCATCTGTAATTTCCTGATCCGGAAGAGCGGAAGATCGATGTCCAGCGCCTGCCAGCGCAGTGAGTGCGCCAGACACACAGCCGATGGGGAGGTGGGATGAATAGTATCCTGATTGATGATGAATTCGAGACCACTTGACTCTATGCCATGACCCTCTATTTGTTAGAATCTTAATATGAGGGGTAATTACCAACACGAAAGCCTGTACGAGAAAATTCGTTGCGTAGGTCGTGCGGTCCTCTCCCCTCAGCACCGCCCGATGCCCGGGTGGTGAGGAGCTGGTCCAGGAACGGCCGGACTCCGGTGAGCGAAAACTGCCTCGTCAGCACCCCAGCGCTGCTCCACTCCACGGCCGCGCATAAATTATTCCACTTATGATCTTATCCAAAGGAAATGCCCGCCTCTGAATTCTTATGAATGGCCGGATCTCATGCTATAGGAAGACTGACCGCGCCTTCGTCGGAAGTTGCAGCGCGCAAGACAGTCGACGAGGCTCTCAGGCGAGCTCATGGCCATATACTGTCGACCTAGGGAACACATTTAAAGCCCTGAGTCAAAATATAGCATTTGCTCGTGCCGCTCACGCACAACAAAGGCCTGGAGAGATATGTATACAAAGTGAGTGCATATTCATAAACCCCCTCTGGAATTGCCTTCATTCTGCGAATGCCCACTGATGAAACATATACATAGGTTCTATTAATTTATTAGCAAGTTCCTTCACAAAAAAAATGATGCACACGAACGCAACGCCTCTGGTCACAAGCCCAACATGAGCCGTCATAGATGTACGAAATTAACGCGAGTATGCATGTACTGAAATATCCCTAGTTCAAATTCTCATAACGAAAGTCTAAGTATTTATATAACGGTTGGTTCCGGTATGTACTAGTATCGTTCAATAAGTATTTAGTAGCTCTAGAGGTTTTGATACCGGCCAGTAAAGGTCCTTGAGCAGATCCAAAACGGGTGTATTGGTATCGGCTATGGATTTTGTATCGGTGCATCCTTATTGGTAATCAAATTGAACACATTTATATGTTCTCAATAATAATACAATACATGTAAAAAGGACAAAGAATGGCAAATTCCGTGAACGAAGATTCGATTACAACCGCTCCAGCAGAAATTCAAACCAAACTAATCGATCTTTAGCCCCACCTGCGCAGTTTGGTAGGAGATTTATCTCTTGCAGCAGAGATGAGGGACGAAATTTTCGGAAGCCATCGAGCTTGGGAGACAAGAGGTGAGCAAATCAGATTTGCTGGGGATGTGGAGGGAGAGAGGAGGCAGCCCTGCAGCTGGAGGCGGTGTGCTCGTATGAATATAACGACGCCGCGTCAGCTCTTCGGCAGCGTTTTGCTGACGCTGCTCCAGCAAGGGCGGAAATTTGGAGCGGCCATCGCAGCAAACGGATGAGGTTCTCTGGTGCAACGCACGCCTCACAAGCCCAGACATTTGGAGGTTGGTACGATGGGATCACAGCTGAGGGGTGTGACGGGCTTTGGTGCAACGCACGCCTCACAAGCCCAGACATTTGTAGGTTGGTACGATGGGATCACAGCTGAGGGGTGTGACGGGCTTTACAGGAGGTCATGGGTTCTGTAGTTTGCTACGTGACGGTTCTATTATGAACCTAAATTATCATCGTTAAATCTAAAAGAATTGTTGTGGTCACGTTTACGAAGAATTTTCTCGCAGATTCGTCGCACAAAACTACACGGTCAAACGCTTCAAATATTTTAGAAACTTTCTCGAATCGCTTTTTGAAGCTCGCGCGCTGTACATACTGGCCAAATCCCTTGAACTCAAACGCTTGAGCTAAATAATAACTGGAAGGGCTCATTCGGCACGCAAATCTTACGCACGAATTAAACGACATGAGACGTGCATTGAAGCATTTGTACTCGTACGATTACGTAGTTTTTTGATAAGTGAATATAAATAACTATTATCGCTAAATGAAAACACGCTAATATAAAAAATCAAACAAGAAAAATAGAATGTAAAAATAGAAAAAACATTGAATCATAGAGTCAAAAATTTTATTTATGAAAATAAGGCTGCTCAAAGAAGATAGAATTTAGTTATAACCACGGCCAAATCACTTGAAAATACATAGAGATAAATAAATACCTTCTAAGTTCGGAGAAAATGACTTATAGACATCCATAACCATTTTCCAAGCAGCCCTTTGTTTCTAACATTTATCTTATCAACACACTCACACATCGTGCTTTTCCAGCACATCAGTAAATAATTCAAATGTAATTAGAGAGTGACAAGTGTTTTCGCTGCGGTCATTGTCCCGTAATCTCAGTGACAGAGGGTGCGTTGTAGCGGCACAGGTGTCAGAGCGCGGCAAACCTGACTAGCTTATCACGACCTCAGACGTCGACACAAACTCAACTAATAAGCTCATTTTTATGGACTCGTCTGAACGGATTTCAGTTTGCATGCCACCGCACAAAATTTTTGCTCAAAGAAACTCGAGGGTAAAAATACCTCAAGAAAATACAAGGAGAGAGGAAAAGAGTAGAGACAGATTCGAAATGGTCTAGCAGCGAACTAGGAATTGGAGAGTAAGTCGAAAAGTAGTTAAATCATATTTAGGGAATCAATTGATAAAAATATCTCATACAACTGACAACCGTTGGGACTCTTAATAATAGTTATTTTGAGATTTTTATTTGAATTGAATGCAGATGAGCTCCCTAACGCTAACAGGGAGAATAAACAATGCCGATGATGAGTATACGTAAGCATAGAAAAAATAATAGGAACAGGTAACTGGCAAAACATCAACAGAACACGACCAGTCAGTCATGCAGCTACACATTACGACTGCCAAATTTGCAAGAGAAAAGGAGTGAAAAGAGATGTAAAAAAATAATTTTTGACACAATATGTTACCAAAAAAACTTTTTTGCGAGTTTATCTTATTGGAAATTCCCACAGCACCGCGAGATGGAACGCGCCACCACAACACGCAAGCCTCTGATGTAGATCAAAACTACATCAGAAAAAGCAAAAAACCGTTCAGAATAGAATTTCCGCAGACCACCTTTTTGTAAAGGCCCGAATGTTGGTGCAGATCAGCTCTGCCTACATCAGCAGCAGCAGCTACACAGCGAGCAGCAGCTCTGCCGTCACGAACAGGCGCCGTAACTACAGGAACAGGACTAACTGTAGACGTGCCTGCAGCAGCAGCAGCTGCAGCAGACAACCTCAGCTGCGCTTGCTAAATTGCTGTCGCGTGCGCCTGATGGAGCGACCGCCCCGCCGCCGTCCGAGCGCCCGGCCGCTCGTACTGCACCCGCTGCGGGGGTGCGTGGCGATGATTTCTCACGGCACCGCCAGACTGCGCAACTCTATTTGCTCCTTTCGCAAGGATAAGCCTCCGCTCTTTTCTAATGTAGGGCCGGTCCTATCCGCTATAAGCGACGTACAATGGGTGAAACGGAAATTTCGTCACGAATAATGCTTGGCCTTCGTAGTGTTAGGATTACACTGCTTGATCTTCACGTCAGCATCTGTTCAAAAAAAGTAAGTAAGATTTTTATTGGTGGTGCAGCGCAACTAAAACTCCTAGCACCACCAATAAAAATCTTTATTGCTTTTTTCAATAGCTGTTCATGTGAAAATCAAGCAATACAACATTAATGCTACGAAAAATGATATTATTAGTAAAGTTAGACATCTTGCGTTGCGCAATAACTCGAGAATTATAGTGAATTCAACCGTTCAACAAATATATTTTCTACAAGTAGTTCTACTGGATTCATTCTCATGTATTAATAGTTCCAGTCAAAAGCAAAATGCGCAGGTTGACAAATTGAGCAAAAATACATTCGGAAAATGGAGAAAAGTCAGGAGGATCGGAATACAACCGTCAGTTGTTTCAGTGTTGCAATCTTAATTTGAATGCCAAACCAACGGAACACTCTCATCCCAACGAGGCGGGTTCCTGAAAACATTCATTCCATAATAATGAGAGTATCATCAGTAAGTGTACCTGTAGTTTTTATCAGTACGTGTACCTATAGTTAAATGCTGCCTCCACACAGCCGGCACCATACTTGTAAAATTAAACGATATTTGTGTGGAACAATGCCTTCAACAAATGGCGGTACAGCACAAATGTCCGACATTTGTGCTGAACAAACCCACGGCGAACAGTGCTGCAACCACTAAATTATTCGTGAGACTTTCATAATTAAAAACAAATAATAGGGAAAAATTAATGAGAAGGGTAATGAGATGACAAATCGATCTACAACGCGCGGGTTGAAAAAACGGTACTCTAAATTAAGGCTGAACTATTTTTGCTGCAATCCTCACTCTTGAACAACTCAGGCCGGGCATGGACGGCTCTCCTCGTTACACCGCAAGTGCCCCCACAACGCGTAAGATACATTGGCATCAAGCGCGTCACTACTGCATCACAATAGCTATATAAATAAAAATTATACGAAAAAGATAGGCGTGTCAGCTGCAGATCCAGCGGAGCTACGTCTCAATTGAGTTCGCGACAACAAGTCGAAGGCAGTTATGGTCGACTTGAAACACAATTACCTTCGATTTTTATGCGTGCTCGCCGAAGTCAGCGACAAGGACGACCTCAACACTCAGCCACCAGGACATGGAGCTGGAACAGTCAGCAGGGAGGTGGGACGCATGGTGAGGGACAGGGAGAAGGTTCACAACCGCCAAGATGAGAACGCGCGTAAAGTGGGAACGGGACTTCACTTCAAATCGCGTCCCAGTAACTTATAATCCGAAAATGTGCATCAATTCTCGCAAGTAAGGAATTTATGCTTTAATATTTTTGAGAAGTTCTCTAAGTTACGAGTACAACTGTGGTAGGCTTGGCAAATTAAATGTTGCTTGTTTAGGGGACATTACGAAAACCGTTTACTCAGAATACGTGCATTTGGTTCTAAACTGTCGCGCAAGCTTAAAAAGGTGGAAAATAAAACTCGGCTTGTATGTAGGCAAGGGAAGGAAGGTGATACGGTTGTACAACATAGTCTTATGTCATTTATCGGCTATCAATCTACAATCTACGTAAACAACGAACTAAAGTCGAAAATAATCAGCGTACTAATCTGATCAAATATCAAGGACGAATGGAGTATGGTAGATAGAAAGAGGAAAAGAAAATAATTAAAAGGAAAAATGAAAGAATGAAAATCCACCTGGCGTTTTACCTTGCATTGAATTTCTCATTAATTCCTCACGAATGTACGCCCAGAAACTTTTATTGTGATACGTACCGCAGACAAATGGTCTGAAAAGCAGCCAGTGACCAAAAGAAAACAAGGCAGGCCATTTCACTGCATCAAGTTGAAGCATCAGGGTCGATTTTGAGTACGTCGCCTGATGGGCAGGTGCTTAGTGTCTAGTAGGCCACAGAAAATGTTCCGTATCACAGTGGCCACAGAAAACAGTCAGCATCAAATTAGTATCACATTGGCCACAGAAAACATTCAAAATCAAATTAGACACAGAAAACATTGAGCATCCAGAAAACATTGCATATCAAGTTAGCCACAGACGAAGTAGACGATTGCAAACAATACTAAGCAATGACCGCTGCTCAGGAGCAGCAGCCTCAACCCTGGGGAGTTGACTAGACAGCTCTGGAGGACGGAAGACAGAAGCAGGGAAGCCTGTAGCAGCTCGTGAGGCGTTCAGCAGAAAACGTCTCGTCAAATGAAAATTCCAAATCTTAGCAAAAACTAACGATCGCAAAAATGACAGTAGCATCGGGCCTGAGAGAATTTAGGTGGGGAATCAAGCGGCAGGAAGGAAGGCAGAAGGTAGGGGGAGAGGAGAGGAGGGGGGGTGAGAGGGAAGGTGAGGGAGAGAGAGGGAGAGAGAGAGAGCAGAGAATGTCATGTGCAGGCNGTGAGGGAGAGAGAGAGAGCAGAGAATGTCATGTGCAGGCGCGGGGCTGCCTCGGCCAGACGCCTCTTGAAGTGCTGCTCCAAATGCTGCCGCTGCTGCTGCTGAGACCACCCCCCTCGGGGGGCGTTGAGTGCCCAAGCGGTGGAGTTGTGGTGATGAGGACCCGGTGGTGGAGGTAGGGTGGCAGAGCACGTGTGGTTGGTGTTGTGTCCTTATTTGGACGCAGGCCAACCAATGTTTCCGTGCTTGCCTAAGTCCGCCTTCGGGACGACCTTCCTTAATAACCACCGGCTTATAGAATTAAAAAGGCGAGCTTGTGTGCTGATGCTTCTTCTATAACCCTTTTTCCAGCACCCAGTGCTTTTTCCCATTATCCAAAAATTTCACAATTGACGAAATTGAGTACGGATTCTGCAGAGCTGCCATTCTAAGTCAATTATGTTCTAATGTTGAATTAGCAAGAGTCACATGGTGCCACAGAGCACGTGAGATGGCAAATGACGAAGAAACGTTGCAACTGCGTAAGTCACAGAGTGCCCCAGTTCTCAGGCGGTCTGAACATTTGTGTGGAAAAGGAACAACTCAGCACGATCTACAGCCTCTCGAAAGGAACAACTCAGCACGATCTACAGCCTCTCGAAAGGAACAACTCAGCACGGTCTACAACCTCTCGAAAGGAACTACTCAGCACGATCTACAGCCTATCGAAAGGAACAACTCAGCACGGTCTACAGCCTCTCGAAATGAACAACTCAGCACGGTCTACAGCCTCTCCAAATGAACAACTCAGCACGGTCTACAGCCTCTCGAAATCGTCTCACTCATCATAACGCATGGAAAAATTCACGATCAATAAGCGTTACTTAATCATTAATAAGCATCAATTTATGATGAATAAGCGTGGAGTGATCATTGGTAAGCGACGATTGCCCATTATTAAGCGTCAGTCGACCATTAATAAGCGTCAGTTGACCATTAATAAGCGTCAGTTGACCATTAATAAGCGTCAGTTGACCATTAATAATAGGGAATTGATTTTTAATACGCGTGAATCGATCATTAGTAAACTTTGATTGAACTTTAATAGGAATCGACTAATGATTAATAAGCATGGATTGATCATTAATGAGCATGGATTGATCCTTAATGAGAGGAGAGAGACGTTGCCCCGCCAGACCCGCCGCCTACGTCCTGCTGACCAGGCCTGGACGCCATGAGGACCAGGCAGGGGAGGCGGGACGGCAGGGCCCCCACAGGGCGGTAGTGGGCTGCTGGG
>VOMN01097167.1:0-45326 GCA_014899125.1 Orchestia grillus | reverse complement strand
ATCATGGGTGACGGCCGCTACCACCTAACCATCCCTCATCATGGGTGACGCCCATAACCTTAGGTCGACCCTAAGGCTCACAAGGCACCAAACAAACAAGTCTCACTCGAGATCCAAGTGCCGTTGAAGCGCTTGATGTCGAAGTCTCCGTCGAGCCACTGCTTCATGGTCATCCTCTCGCCCTTGACGCGGGGCCCCAGGTCAGGGGGCGTGAGCAGCATTACCGACGTGATGATCATGCCGATCACAAAGCAGATAACCAGCACCGCGATGATGATGCCTTTCCAGTTCCGCTGCTCCGGCTCGTCCACTCCCAATTCCTGTGAAAAGAATTGTTCGACCAATTTTATTACCCATTTGAAATATTTTCGTGCTAAAACTGTGTGATGTTATGTTAATTAAGTCAAGTTGTTGTCGGAATGATGAACTTCTCGCTGCTGTGTATTGCATTGAGTTTTCTTCTTGCTTCGCTACACTAGTTATTCGAAAATAAATTCTTAATACTGAGTTCAACAGCGAAAGATTTCCTGAAAGTTGCAACATCCCAGTTCATGTCGTCAAAAATATCCGGGTAATCTACCGAATTCAGAAAAATGAAAAATATTCATTTGAGCATCACCCACCATGAGCTGTATTCCATGAGTTTCTCAGAACAATTCATGCGTCCAGTGATGTTTACTCGAATATTTTTTTCTTTATGAACGACTATGGCCGTTGCGAAGGGGGTTGAAAATTAGCATTGTATTCGTTTTAAGGTTTTGCAAAGTATTATTTTCCTTACCATCCGTCTCTACCAACATGTACATACTAAATCCCATTCTTTAACATAGATTTCAACGTTTAAAAGTTTTTGGTTGAAATAGATTAAATTAGTAATTTTAGGGTTTAATAAAAGAAGCAATGCTCTGAGTGATTAAGCGAAATTGTGAAAGTGAACCAAATGTTTTCAAAAGAATTATCACAAGGTTCTAGGCGACTAGGAAATCGAAGCATCAACTTGGCCAACGTTGCCCGTGAAAAGCTACCGTTCCAAAGTCCTGCAATTGACTAGGAATAGAATCCACAATGTATTATTACAGAGCCCGAGCAGGTCATTTTCTGCATGTGTCACATAGGTGAATTGTGGGTGTCAAGTGCAGTCACATCGAAATAATTTATGTTCATAAGTTATGCTCAGTGGTAAATAGATATCTATTTGTAGGTTTGTAATGCTGATTACTGATTCATTTGTAGAGGCAATACTTAAACTTGCGTCTTGGAAGTCTTTCATTTCCTCTAGTAACCTTGGATCAGTTTACGTGGGTAAAACGAAAATCAATATTCACCCGTTTTACGCACCAGTTTGATTTTCAGTCCAAGTTCGTGAAAGTTACAATACTGATCTTACACGCTCAACACACAATTCTGTCTGATCGCAGAAAAGTATGGGGGAAAAATATGTACTGCTTGGAAAAACATGTGCTAAATGTCATATTTTGTCAGCGTTCGCCGAAAAATATAGAAAACTTTCATATATTTTTGCATGCCTGATTTAAGTCAAATGTTCTATGATAAGCAATATCATCTCTTGTTAATTGTGATACTGTTCTGATTTTGAATTTACTTTCTTTTGAATTTAGTTATCGAAGAAAGCCAAATGACGAACACAACTTAAATAATCAGCGAGAGCAAATGGTATGCGTAAATTATGCTTCAAAATAGGCAGCAAATGAAGCTTTCCGATCCAGCAGTAAGTTATAGTGAAAATGAATGTACTCGGCTTGCTTTCAATGTGGCAGCTAAAGAATCTTTCTTGTGTTTTTCGATATTTTTATGTGTTGGCGTCATTGATTTGCCAGCACTTTTAGGGGTGAGCGAGCAACGAACGCAGTGACTGATATTTTTATTGTTCTTTATTCTCCGAAGCCATTCAGTCAATTTTTGGTGCAACCTTTCCATCTTGAACTGATTGTGTGTACCAATTTTTCTCCCCTTTTTATTCGGAGATTCCTGAGCCATAATTGGCAGCCCACTGAAGAAAAGCTGATAGAGATTTCATCAGAGCGGCACCAGCCAGTGGCAAACTGAGGCTCTAATTGCTAGCACTTGGAATAAGAAATGCCAGCGCGTCTGTAAACTTTTATGAGTCCTAAGATTGCAAAATAATTTTCTTCGGGCTAATGCATTTCGAATTTATGCTCATAAGTTTTTTAAAGCTCTGAAAGCTCTGAAAACTCAAATTTTAGCGAGCCTTAACCTGGGATCTCATCACAAAACCTTGCATTAGTAGGCTTGCTCGGCAGATTTTCCCTTTTTGCCAGATGTGTTCCGCACCTAAGGCCTGCGGAACCGGATCGCTTCCGCTGGTGCTGGTACACTGAGCCCAGGCCTCCGTCGGAGCTGGTCACGAATTTGACAGTAGCAAATGATATGAGAAGAGCCTGTATGTTTCAATTTTATAATCACATAATTAGCGTTTCAATCGTTAGTACTGTGTTTTGTAGGTGTGTCTTAAAGGTAAATTTTGAGTTTAACCATTTTATTTCTTTCAAGTTTAGTTTTAGTCAACGAAAGGATACTGTGGTGGAAGCTCAAGAAGTGGTCGAATGAAATGGTGGCTGTGAATACTTAGAAAACGACTCCAACATCGAGATGTGTTTCGATTTGCCGGATGAATTTTTGATGAAATCTTAAATTCTGTTTGCTAACTTAATCGTCGTTGATTCATCAGTTGATAAAGCCTTGGCCTGTGAGCTGTGTTAGTGTTTGCCTTGGGTGTGTCGTACCCTATTGCCAGCGCAGCGACGGCTTATCAATAATAATAAATCAGTTGTTTCCGAAAGTGATGGATAATTTAACGGCACAGCACATAACCGTCTTAGTTCAGTGTTAGTGAATACCCTCAGAGAGTTGGTATGGTCGATATTTCATTTACTGAAATTGAAAGTCTCATCAAGACTTCGTGAGAGATGCTGGTGTTGTGATGGAAGTTGTATGGAAAAATCACTGAGACGCTGGAAAAGGAATATCAGTCTACCTCGCCCCGGTCCAAATCCTACACCTGCACCAGCGGCTGGAGCTGTGTGTGTCCGTGAGGTCTGTGAGAGCCTACCTGCCAGCACCGCCAGCATAACGTGCTGCTCACCGTTGCTACCTGGTGAGGCTTTAGTATTTTTCTTCATTTGTTCTAAACTAAGTGCGTTTCCTTGTGATACACTAGTTTTTCTTTTGGTAGAGTGGTCTGACTTATGTTTGGCAGATTGAATGTAGTGTGTCAATGCTCAATTTCATTTTTGCTTCCTGTTTGTTTCAGGTTGGCGACCGCCCATGTAGCAGTTGATGAGTACATCAAAATTTTCGCATTTATTTTTTCTCTTATTAAATTATTACATTATTTGACGTTAATTTTAGCAGTCTGTACATTTAATTTTTTCTCTTCCCCTTGTGCTTTGCAATCAAGGAATGTGTCGAGCTAAATTGTACAGTAACATAATGATTTAAAGTTCAATACGGCAGCAAAATTATAACTTGATTCTGTACCATAGCATCATAATGATTAAAGTTCAACCCTGCAGCAAAACTATGGCTCGCGTTCAGTGCCATAGCAATATAATGACCATGGTTCAACCCTGTAATAACAGAATTATGATGATCGTAGACCAATACTGTAAGGACAAGATAATATAGTCCGGTACTGTAGTAAAGTTTCATGTGAATTTCCCCAGTAGAACTTGCACAAAACTAAAGCGCAGCGAGGGCCTGTAGCTGATGCTACACAATTAATAAGTCAACAATAACACGCTCGCGCTGATGGTAATGCTCGTACCAAGCGTACATAAAATTGTTTGAATGATAGCAGTTAAAAATGCTTTTACGTATGATAAAATTGATTAATTTTACTTTAACACGCTGACTCCGATTTTTTATACAGGTAAGATTGCATGCCGACAAATATTTCTACTGTGAATTTAAAAATGAAGGATTTTGGTTTCACTAATTTCGTTACTCTATTAATTTTCTGTTTAATCAGAACTAGCTTATTCGATTGATGTTCACAAATTTGAAGAAAACTCGAAAATTTGTATTAAACACGATAGTATTTTGGTTACATTAGGTTAGGTTAGATGATCGCGTGTACCATATATGACCCACTTCGGAGTCAACGTGTTAAAATGGGAAAAATTTAAATTAAGAACCTTAGCTAATTTCTGTAAGCGCTATGTTAGTGCTTGTAATGAATGAAATCAGTTAAATAACAGATGAGAAATGTTTTCATACTTCCTAGCGAACGTATTGACTGCTGGCACACTAACTCTTGTTTAAATTGGGGGACAAGCAAATAGCATTCCGTACGTATAAACCACTCGCTGTAAATTCTTGAACACGTTGCGATGCTTTTTTTAAGCTTAGGTTTCACAAGAGAGTTTGGCTTAGAGCTGGGGTCCAACGGTGCAAATGTGAATTGTTCATCACACTTCGTTAATCAGCTCATGGTAGAGTGACCCTGACGTTATAGCAGCCGCCGATTTTAGATCTGCTTTCTAACCTAGCCTCCAGGCAGGGAAAATGGTCGATTTCAGCCAATGCTTGTGTATAGTGTTTTTCGTTTTTTTTACATTAAGATTGATATCTTACATCAAAGTATCAGTTACAGTTGCTGAGGTTTTACCCCAAAGTAGTTAGTTTTGACGTCGCTTTCGTGGATCAAGGTAAATTTAAAAAATAAATAAATGTTTCTGAAAATGAAGAGAGTTCTTTTATGAGACCAACAGCAGATGTGGATGAAGTAGACTTAGAACGGCTCGAGGTTATCTAAGCTTACGTAACGGGATAATTTTAAACTGAGGTTTGTGTATAATTTCTCTTACAAATGTCATCACATGCGTTTGCTAAAGTTTGAATTCAAGTACGGTTCTGACACGCCAGTGCCACAAATTCAGTGTTCTCTGTAAGACTTAATGTATACGAGTGCCTCGTGGGTCACCACGAGAACGAATTGTGTGCTATTCCTGTTGAATTTAATTTAAAACTTAGGCTGGTATACAAGTCTCTAAAAACTAAAACGGAATTCACGAATAAAAGTTTAAGTAAAATTTGAATATTTGTTTGTGTTTAATGCTGACGAACTTTTATGGAAATATCCTCGGCTAAGTCAAGAATTTAAGTTCTATTACACAGAGATGAGAACAGCAATTCCTTACCACATTTTTAAGAAACGATAGTCCCCATTATCTGATTCAGTGAAAGTATATTATATAAATTAGGTCATCCAGACCCACTGCCGTGCAGCTTTCAAATACGGATGTATGTTGTGTTCCATGATTTTCTGACTCAGGAGAAGTTAGAGTAATTTTGCACGTGAAAGGAAAATTCATTTTTAGAATATCGCACTAGGATACAGCCTTAAAAAAAATTAATTACAATGCTTCACTTTGTGAGCGCCAAACTCGGAGTTCCGTTAAAAGTGTTTACTACTCGGGTGCTCTGAATTGCATGGGCGTACGAGATCTCGCGCTTACATTCAAGATTTTCCTTCCTCGTATCCGAAGTTTTTGCGTCAAAACTCAGCGTCTTGGAAGACGTAGATCTTAACTGCTGTCGGCGGCAAAGAATGCCGGCGCAGTTTTTTCAACGGCGGACAAAACATTAGGCGTTAACAGCGCGTAAGTTTTTAGGGTGTTGAGCATTAGTTGAGCTAAAGAAAGTGCATGCAATGTTATCCTACAAAAAGAATTCAGTCGAAAATTTCAACGACAAAACTCTTCAATCGTGAGATACTTGAAAGGTAATGAATTTTTATTGAAGCACGTTACTGGGTTATACATCGACTTACGACTTTTCAGCCTTACCACTTGACTTAGCCCTCACCTCTAATGTACCTGTGAAGCATAGATTGTTTTTAGGTCTGTTTTTCATATGTAATAGGCGGTCTTTTTTAATCTTTCTGCATGCCTGTCATGGCGTCGGGGCCGCCAAACGTACATGTACCAGACATGCAAAAATACATGTGCCTTCGACATCGTTCTCGCGTACTGTACTGTACTTAAATCTCTTCGTCTGCACTATGAATGCGAATATTAAATGAACATAAGACACAAACCTGTAACCCTGCTTTCGTTTTTAATATTAAAAAGTTTTCGCAGGAAAAGTTTTCTCGAATGCTTGCATACTGTACCTTCTATACGGCGTACTTACAATACTGTAACCCTTACAAGGTTGTAAGTTCTCGTTACACCGGGTACCAGGTGTTGAGTGACATTGAATTCCTCTAATACAAGGCTAAATACCATGGAAGATGGAGTCGTATCTAGATAGATATTACTTTGCCTGAGTTGAGGGCTAAATTAATTATCAGTGGTCATTGTTGTTGATATCATGCACGTTATTAAAAAAACACAATTCTTCACGGTTATACACATGCAACATAGATTGTACAGCCTCTTGGCTCCGTCTCAAGAAACATTTATGTTTGCAGACTCAGCTTACGTAAAAGATCGCTGCCGCAATAAGCACCCTCGGAAAATTGCAGTAAATCAGGTCCCGTGACTGGTCAGACGATGACAGATTTTAGATGGTGCTCTGCGAGCTTAGCTTTCTTAATCTAGGAACGAAGAAATGCAATAGTTGAGTGCTGATATAATTATTTCATCAGCTTTTAGCGCGAGACCCTTACTTTCTTGATAACGTAAGTAGAATTTTTGTGGATGAAGTAGGATTATACTTTGTTTTTTTTTTATCGTGTTGTATACCTTGGCACTAATACTGTTATTTGATTACGGTCATTATTACTGCTTCTTCTCTGGTATTTTTACAATAAATAATTTATTGGTAATGATGCTGCATCTACGTCTACTGCTGTTGATGCTACAGTTGTTCTACTGGTGAATATAGTGCTGGTGCCACCACTGCCGCTGCAAATGTCACTCAGAGAGATCAATGTTGCGCCCCACATCGCCCTGTACGTGATGCGTGCGTCGATTCCAGGCGTTCGGGAATGCCACGGTATCGATGATACCGCGTCACAGGGTCGGCCGTATCACCTCAACGGGGCGCAGCTCAAGCCTTCTCATACTGTCAACTGGGCGCAGCTCAAGCCTTCTCATACCGTCAACGAGGCGCAGCTCAAGCCTTCTCATACTGTCAACGGGGCGCAGCTCAAGCCCTCTCATACCGTCAACGGGGCGCAGCTCAAGCCTTCTCATACTGTCCAGCGTATGTTAAAATCATTTTCAGAACTCGTATTCTACTTAAATGGATATAAAAAACTTAATCAAGGCCTGCTTTAGTTGTATAAAAAAGGCATAAAATTACAAAAGGCTTAGAAGTTGAAGCGAAAAGTCTTGAATGCTCCATGGTAATCTTATTTCTCTCTGAATTTACATCGTCGGCGTATAGGCTTGGTTTATCGATATGATCTGAAACCAGCTCAGCGAGGCGGAGTACTGCCCAGCGGCGCCGTCAATTGCGTTCCGAGATATTGGGGACTTGCTCTCCTCAAGCCCTGGTAGTCTGCTTCCTATCGTGTCACCAGGAACAACATATCAAAGTCAAAATGAAAGTAACGGATTGGTAAAAATTCAAGAGAGGGAGTCGCTTTGTTCGTAACCATTCTTCCAGTAGAACTTCCAGGGCTGTTAGCTTGGTTGTTTTCTATAAACTGATACGCTTGTGTGGCTCCATGGATTTATTGGAGTGTTTCTCTAGGAACCAATATTACAGTTCCGTCGCTCATACCATCTCTTAATTTTGAGAATTCTCGCTCGCTTATTTTATGATTTCGATTCTATTTTGTGAATTATTTCATAACTATTTCCAGCTTGTTAAAAAATAATATTTCTCACTAAAACGCTATAGTACTCCTTAATTTCACGCGTATTAAATGAGTACAAAAAATGCAGGAATTTACGTTCTCCATGCAAAAAGACCCTTGAGCATAACAGGGCAATATGTTCGTAAAGACGCGGTGTGAAGAGACTGTCCGGTACGTACGATTATAGTGACAACCTCGGTGGACCGAAGTACAAAGCTTCAACAGTTGAATTTAGACCACAAAAAGATCAGTCGAGGCCGACGCGATGAGCCAGAATGTTTGTAAATAAAGTGTCACTCTGACGTGGCCGGCGGGTAATGACTCACGGCTCCAATTAATACAAATAGAACTCGCTATAAAATGACCGTTTTCAAGGGAATTGAAGCCGCCGGGGGACTTGAAACGACGACGCAATATAAAAAGCTTTTTGAAGACAATGCAATACAGACGTAACGCAAAGCTGGTAAATTTTTTGTTAGGATGACGTGGACACAGTCGATTCTCCTACTGATCGATAATTTATAAACACTGAAAATTGAAAGAGACAATCAATTCAAGATACGTCTGTAAAACACACCTCGTTCTACGCGCATTTCTTTGGGTAGCGCGGTGTTCGAGATATGGTGATGTGAAACAAAAATTTTGCCATGTCAGAAATCTTTTTTATTAAATTTTTCAAAAAGAAGACAACAGTCAAATTCATGCTAATAACAGTATTAACAAATATAACTGAGTACGGAAAAAATAAGTTTGTCATGCATATTATTAATATGGAATTACACAAACAGTTCGTAAAAAATAGCCTGAACACCCCTTAAATTTTGTTTAATTTCGTAATTTCTAAAACGTTCGGCTCTAGAAAAGAAACCTGTGGTTATTGTTAAGAGAGCCTGAAATACTCTTATTATACATTCTTAAAGCTCAGTTATGCTCGATGTTAACATTGTAGTACGCATGCGTTTCATTGCTTCACCCGGTCGCCAAAACGATACTCGTATTTTAGACCTGACCAAAAATATTCGCTTCACTTCACGCTTTGTTAAACGGAACCCGACGGCCCATTTCCAGGATGGTGTCCCTGAGCGCTGATGCTGACTGAAACTTTTACTCAGCCAGTCTAGGCCTACTTCAACAGTAGTACATTTTGTTTCATGTACCCCCCTCAGGAGGCATAGGATAGGCCATAGGCAATAGAGGTAGGTTAGTTAGGTTTGTCTATCCTATGCTATAGGGACTAGCGCCCCCAGGGGAGCACGGCTAGGCCATCTCAGCTTTAGATAGGCTTTCGGGACTTCTACCTTTCGTGCCCACTTTGCTTCTTTCCGTTTTCATTCCTCCTTCGCTATTTCTTATTTGTCTTTTCTTCCTCTTCCTTCTTAACTTGCTGTTTCTATGCGCAGGGGATCTTGTGTGGGAACATACCTTGTGCATAGATTCCCCGTTTTCCTAAGTCCATACTAAATGGTCCCTTCTCTTTCGGTGCGAGATAGTCTGAGTCTCTGAAGCGCTGCTTCCACTACTATTACTTGTTTCGTGTACACATCTAGAGAGAGAGGAAATTTGGAGTTGATTTAAAATTAACATTATTGCACTTTTTCTTCAAGCCCAAAGGCGAACAGAAAGTCATTTTTGATTAAAAAAATACCAATGGTGGAATAAGGTTGAATACTCCGATGACATTGAATTGTGACATCTCAACTCATCACTCAAAAGGGAGTCGGACAGTCTCTGGAGGCGGGAGTTGAGTTTGGAGCTCAAGTTCTGGCTCCAGAGCAGCGGTGTTGTGACATCAAAAACTCCATCTAATTATGACGGACCCTGGATTGCACGATACTCTGTCCAACCTAATTTTACTCCTGCATCTCTCATGATATTACACCCCATAATGTTGCTCTCATATATGCATCTACAGTTATTTAACGATAAAAGAGGTCAATTTCTGTTTAATTTGATCAACAAGTAAAATATTTTGTTCCATCTTCGGAATACTTTACATGTGCATAGTTCTTTCATCCGTTGAACTGTTATCAGGCACGGGTTGAAGACACTGTTCTAGATCAACTCTAGACCAGCTCAGTTCTTCGTAAAGAGCAGCTTAGCCCAATTGAACGAGAGGAAAATCTGTTCACTTACCTCCTCCGGCGTTTTCGAGTCAGCCTTAAAGTCTGGGCCTGGTCCTCCCATGCTGGTCTAAAGAGAGCCTGCCGAAATGCTTTGCATTAATCACGATTTGGTGAGGCACTCAGCACCCGTAACTCTTCTGCTCAACTGGAGCCTCTGAGCTGAGGGTCGTTGGCGGCTAATGCGCGCTATTTTCTCTTTTTCTGTGCCAGTAAAGAAAATTGTAAACGCTTCATACAAAGGTATTCTGCCTCTGAATGTGATACGGATTCATCTACCGTACCGAATATTGCATTTTGATTTAACGGATTCGACTATGCAACAAAATGTTACTTTTGTTTCGTTCCTGAGTTGAAAACTATATTTTCTCATTTCTTATTACAAAGCAAAATGAAAAGAATTTTAATGCCAGAAGTTTTGCTTTTAGAGTCAGGTCAATGGATGGTCATATTTGTTTCTCAATAAAATACAAGTAATAAATATTTTACCCGTTTAACAAAAAATGAAATCAGAAGAATCATGGATATTGTCAATTTTTTTTGTAATGAATGGAGTTAAGACTTGAAACTCAATGGCCATGAACAGAAAATCGTGTTACAGGGTGGCATTCTTTTCACCGACCGCTTCTGAACTTTTAAACGAACTTCGAATATTTGTTTCGCTGGCCTCAAAATTTGGATGACGTATTAGAAGAGACGAGTGTTTGCGCATGACGTAACCGGGATGTGAATGACAGATTTAGTGAATGCTTCAGAAAGGTGAGCTAGATCATGAGTGCAGCTTTATGTTCTCCTCGAAAAACTCATTTCATGTTTTTCAAAATATTTTTTTTTAAATTTAGATGATTCAATTACGAGTGGAGATACGAGTGGAGAGTGTGAAGTAGTTAAAGTACCGTAATTTTGTATGATCGTGGAACGATATCATTTACTTCTATGATATGTTGATTGACTGTAAAGTACATACTAGCAATATGCATATGCGATCAAATCGATGCTAATGCTCATTATATTGATATCCATAACATTTTGCTGGAGCTCGACGAGATTTTGTCAATGTTTGTATAGTAGCGTGTGGAGTCCCAAATTTTAGAATTCTACAGGACGAATGATCAGGTCCCCGCTAGGTGCAGCAATCTCTCTGGTATACAATCAAGAACTTGCGTCGTAAGCTGTCTCCAGAAGAACTAAGGATTTCAGTTAAAAAAATCATCGATACTACCTGGTGCGCTTTTGGTAAGGTTAGCTTTTTTTGCGCAAGACCATTATCTGCATCGAAACTAGAAGAATAACACATAGCAGGTCGTAGCATTCCTTGCTACTGAGCGACCCGCCACTACCCTCCTTGCCCCGCACCTTGACGGTGAGTACGTGTCTTAAGAAACGAATTCGCTGTCGCGTGTCGACAACGCGTGAGAGTTCGATACTTGCTCCGCTAAGTTGGATACTTTACACAGATGATTGTCCTAGCGACACTAGCGCTTATGTTTCTAAATGTAGAAGAGGAGCACTTCAGAAATGTAAAAGGCTAATCCTCTTTTCCCGTGTTAGGAAAGGTGGTGCGAATTTTTTCCAAGAAAATTTTTTGCCCCACATTTGATGATAAGCTCGCGACTTATATTTCACTGGTTTATCTTTCCTGTTTAGCTCAGAAAATTCGTCAATTTTATCAATACATGTATTCGTTAAAGTTTCGATACTTGTTTTATAAACGTGTGAAGATTTGTAAACTCTCTCAATAATCTTCTAGCGATCTACATCAAATTTCAAAAATCTGCAGCCATTTTACACGAAGATATTCTTGTTTCGTGTACCGTAACATTGTAATTTACTTGAACGCTTTTGCTGATTGCGTGACCGGAATTGAGTAAAGGATTGACTGTTTGGAGATCCTATCGTGTACAGTCGACCGCCCTTTCTGACAAGGGATCGAAAAAACGTAAAGAAAGGCAGGAAAATATTCATTCAGGTATTCATTCACTGAAAGTATGCGCAGTATCAATTTTCCATGTACAAGGCTAGTTTTGAAGATTTATGGGTTTGAGAAAAGGTAAAGGTTAAGGGTGTCGATTTTAGTGCCGCTCTAAATGGCTCAGTATGATCTATACATTAAATTTGATGGGAGATTAAAAACACTGAAAAATTAGTTAAAACCTAGGAAGGAAGAATATGATACGAAAAAAGTTGAAATATGTAAATTATATGAAATTAAAGAATACTCTCGAATGAAAATAAATTATCTTTTACTCGCCCACTTGTAACAAAATTAACAATTTTTCCCTCTTGGTACTTTTAATTTTAAATTTTTATACGGGGCGAAAGATATTGATGAAACTGAATAGATTAACCACGGTATTATCTTGCTGCGACAATTGGACACTATGTTGTTTATTTAATCTCCTAAATTACTAGTTCATAGTCGAACCGATAACACTGCATTCCCAACACGCACGATACACACAGCGTCCTGTATACGGCTTATGACGCATCTGAAACGCGAGGAAAATTCTTGAAACATCTGCCTACTGAAGTTTGATCAGGGGAATGTTGTTCACAGGACGGAATTGGGCAGAGTCAGTGAGGGCTCGGAACTCGAGTGACAGAGAGTGGCCTCACCACACGACTCGACCGCTCGTGACGTACTGACGGCCTTCGCTCACGAATGCCTGATGTTGAGGAAATATTTATTAGCTGCCTGAAAAATGAACTGACCATCTAATGCTAGCGCTGCACACGAGCATCGACCATTCCGACACTCCAGACACCTGGGACGAGTTAGAATGTTGGCGTACAGCTCACCTAACGCGCGCTCCGTCGGCGCCTCCCGTCTCTGGACTCGGTGCCTTCTCTAACACCGCCAAAATACAGGTTCTGTCAAGACTGAAGTTCAAAATATGATAACCTTCTAGTACGTCCATGTCTCTCGTGAACGGTAATTTTAGTTTATGTGCAGCACGCGTCCCTTGATCAGTGATAGGGGGCATATAAAACTCAGCATACGTCACTTGTTATACTGTAATAAACAATCAATTCTCATAGGTCGATTTCGGGAGGAACCTCAGCCTCACTAAGAAAAGAGAACTAACAATAGGATAAACAGATTTAATTGCAACGTTTCAGAATAATTACATTCCATCATCACTGCTGAACCGATGAAAAGCAATGATACAAAATGGTGAAAAACATGCGTACTAAGAATGAGTGTAAAAATAGCCTAATCTAATAATCACAATCCACTTCTACTAAAACTCTGAGTTTAAAAAGTTGACCTATAGGAAATTTCACCGAATCTTGGTCGTTATCCAGTTCTTGTTGGTTAGTAAAAATAAAAAGAGGTTCTAAAATTCGTAGGTCCAGTTAATTTTGAGCTTTGCATAGAGTAAAAAATTAGACATTTGAAAGGATGATTCAACCTGTTACAATGGTCTCTGCTTGTCGAGTGTGTTGGGGAGGAATAGGGACGTCCGTGAGGTATGCCTGACTGTTGGCTGCGGCGCATGAATTGTTGTAGAGTGGTGCTCCCCACACGCGGTTGCTGGCAGCAATCACACATGTAAGACCATGCACACAGCTAATTAGGCTCTCATCTAATTTTTTCCACTATAAAAAATCTAATTTTAGATTTTTTTCTGTAAAACACCGTCTCGTTACTTGAAGCACAATATTGGTAGACTAATGTTAAAAATTATTTTCGCATCTCGCTGTTTAAATACCTGTAATAGGGGGCCCTACGACCACCTGTTGTTTTCAAACGGTCAGCGTGAAAGGAAGTGGACAAAATTTCCTATTTAAGAGATTTGATGATCTGGTTAATCATAAAACGGGGCTATTTATTAATGGAAAATAAATATTAGAAAAATTTATCACGGTGAATTTTTTTTAATTGCTTGATAAGCGATATGCTCGATGCAACAAGGTAGTAATCGATAATTTTATATAACTTTTGGAAATGCGACATTATAAATGCGAAAATTAGCGCCAAAGCCCGAGCAAAGGATTTTTCTGTAAACTGAAAAAATAAAATTGCTATTAGATTTCTTAATTGAAACATCTAGAAAAAGGAATCTGCTCATCTGATTCTTTTTCCATAATGAACGTAATATTTGGATGGTAGACCTTCATGGGCTGAAAAAATCGATTAAATTCATCTTCCGATCGGAATAAAACCAATGTATCATCTATGTATCTACGGGGACAAGTACAGGTTTAAATCCCTCTGAACTTAGATCTAATGAAGTATTCTATAGGTGAGATAAGGCTTATTCGCCGCAACAAACATTTAGGCATCTCTCACAGAACCGGGCCTCCGTATTCCTCCCCAACACGCTCGGCAAACAGAGACTATTGTAACACGCTAAATCATTCTTTTAAAATGTCTAATTTTTCTACTATGTATGAAATAAACAGGACGTGCGTATTTTAGAATCTCTTTTTAGCTTTACCAACAAACAAGAACTGAATAACGACTAGAGTTCTGAGAGATCACCTGTAGCCTAAACTTTCTAAGCAGACCATCTTAGTGCTAGTTGGGTTGGATTCTTAGGTTAGGCTATTTTGATGCTCATTCTTAATAGGTGTGTTCTTCACTGTTTTGTATCATGATTTACTTTGATCGTTTCAGCCCTGATGATGGACTGTTAGTATCCCGAAACCTTTTCAATTAAATATTTTTATCATATCGCCATCGATGGCTTTTCTTTTCTTACTAAACAGTATTAAGGTTGTACAAAATAGAAACACGTTAAGACAATTATTCACATCGAGTGTAATTTGTCGCTCTATCGCTAACATTTTCAAGCAGTGAGGCGTTTTTAACGTAAATAGTTAATTCCTGTATGAGAAGTAAGTTCTTGATTCTTTTGGTCTAACTGGCCCGGCGAACAATTCTGGGGAAGACGCTGAGAAGAACCTCGCTTTTGTAGATGAAGTGAGGTTCGAATTGCATCACCTGAAGTTACCATTCTTATTATGGACAATCTTTTTCGGTGAGGAAATATTTGTCCCACAAGAAAGTTATCGTGCCTTCATTTTTGCTTGCAAAGAAAATTATTCAAGCTAAATAGACGATTGGAGAAAATGTGAAAGTTTGAGATTATAAAGTAAAATTTCGTTTTCAAAGTATCTAAAAACTATAACTTCGTTCGCAGTTTTTGAGCCCTGCAGATTCAGCGATACGTTGCAGATGTCGCTGGTAGTTCGCAGGCTTAATAAAAAGATTCTCTCTTCCTGTAATAGGAAAATTTAATTGGGATATCATTTCATTAGGATAAGAGGCTCATCTAGTGAGTAAATTTTTCCAGGGAAAAGTAGTTCAATTTTTACGCTATTTTTTGAGATAAATGCAACATGATTATGCAGAAAATACGTACAAACAAATAAAGATTAATCAGTATGAAATTTGATAGCTAATTTCGCCAGGTAGTAAATTCAGTTTTCTTTTAAAAATATAATTAATGTAGCTTTTGGTGAGTTTCTCACGGCACCACTTTAGTCAAGCATCTGTTTCCTGTTGTAGATACGACGGAAAAATAATCACGAATCCCACGGCACTCCTAATGAAGAGAAACTTGTGCCTTACATGATATCTGGACATCAAGGGCAGCGAGAGTAAGGACAAATGATCTGAGGTTTTCCAAATGAGTGCAGTTCTCCGGTAATGAGGTGCAGCAACACTGAGTTTGAGCACGGGCATCAATTTAAAGAAACGGACGGTGAGCGACTGAGGCAGTCTACGGTCCGAGTTTTCTTTCTTGCAGTACTCTTTGCAGGACAAACTTGTCCGGGAAGTCATACGTGCATTCCTTTGGAGATACGAAATTTTATTTGCAATGCGTGATATTCAGTTTTGTTACTTGTAGTGATGCCTTAAGAGGCGCCAGGCTTTAGCTCCGGCTGAATTAACTTCAGGCAGCCCAAACGCTGGCCGCAAACATGCCACCTACTTTACGTTAAGACGCAAATATCCTTCGATTCTCAAAACTCGTTTCACCGTTCTTTGTAGATTTGCTGGCATCGGAAAGTTTATTATAGATTCTTTATTTCGGCATGGCTCATTTCTTTCCCTTGCCTCCAAGCTCATTACTCAAGGGAAGTGTGTTTTAATTAGTGAGATATTAAAAAAACACTGCAGCATGCATCTCACATCACTAACTTTTGTTTACGGTAAATGTTCCATAATGGTAGTAGCTCACGATTAAAGTATAGGTTTTTCGAAACATTCTCAAGAGCAAAAATTAAGGAGTAAGAAATTATATCCTAGGAATTCTGACCTCAACGTTATTTGGAGAAATAACTTTTCGGCCTAGTGGCAAAACTCCTATCCTGCGGCATTGGTGACGCCTGAGGCGGTAGCTGGCGTTGAATTCTGGTAGATTTGTCAAGGTTAAATTTTTGAGTAACGCGCGTCTGGGTTGAAGGCCTAGTGCAGGTTGTCTCCTCTCATGACACCTGCCCTTTTACCCTAACGTCGTTTTTGTGCTTGTTTTGCGTGGAAACAAGTCTTTGGGTATGTACTACACGTAAAAACGTGATGATGGCCACGTGTTTACCTGTAGACTCTTTTCGCTCTCTCCAAGTGATTCCACTGTAGTTTATTTCAAAGCCTAATACGGGATGTGTCGAAACGTTGAACTTAAATTAAATTGTTTCGCGATTTTCACGTCACGTTTACGGCAGTGGAGCAATATGATCAGGAGTTG
This sequence comes from Orchestia grillus, assembly GCA_014899125.1. NCBI lineage: Eukaryota > Metazoa > Arthropoda > Malacostraca > Amphipoda > Talitridae > Orchestia > Orchestia grillus. Next base: position 28,719 of record VOMN01097167.1, on the reverse strand, counting down.
TCAATTTCCGATCACTGGGAATATGTAGGACATCACAGGACGATGATGAGCAGATGATAACTTTCGTCTTACATAATTCCCCTTCAGCAACTATGCTTGAATGCTAAAATGATATTTGCTACACTGCATGAGCAGGAACAGACAATTTGAATGAATTCGCGTATCGTTTAATGATTTAGATTTTGAAAAAATTGTTCTTGGTGGAATGGAAGCATGTAATCATTGGGCAAGCCGTTAAATCTTTATGCCAAGGCAGAGACACTTGAATTGATCCGGACTGACATGCTGTAATTGAATAAAATTTTGAATATACGACTCTCTCTGCAGTTAAATTCGTATTATAAGAATAAGATATTTATATTTCGTGTTAGGTGATCTTTAACCAGTGATGCTAAGTTATATTTCCATTAGAGTCGGTGTTATCAAGAAAACCTGTGTTATAAGTACAACACTCATTTAGAATGTTGACAATGAGTAACGACATCCGTTGGGAATGGTTGCCATTCTCAACCTTGACATGGAAATATTGCTCAGGTTAATTACTGACCTAGGGAGCTCATTTGCGGCCCGACGTCGCTCCAGTCAACTCCCCTACTCCAGCGGAATTTTAGAATAGAATTGGATAATATACGGCAACAGGACCGAGCTATGTGGCTCATTCTTGAATTTTTACCAGTGAGACATTAATCGCGTGCGTAGAGACATCTGAGTTGACGTGAAATAGGTGGGCAGGACAAGTTTTAACGTCGCTGGTAATAGGAGCATAAGAGCAAGCGTTCGTGCTCGCGAGGGAGGATCGAAGTACAGGTCCCGGGCAAGTGTGGCATCTACGTACATAAATATTGAAGGAAGGCCATACCCCGATCAGTTAATAACGCCAATATTATTGAGCACTGCTTGAATTGGCTACTGGGAAATCATTACAAATCCTCCCTGTTCCAATTTCACGACTGAAAATAATACCTGTGTCTAACCACAAAGGTGCTTGCATTTCATCTCCAACAATTAACCTATTTTCATGCACACATTTCGTATATTTGCCTTACAGCTGTTAGAATAGAACATGATAGCATAATAAACTGGAAATCATAAAGTTTTGAACCAAAGAGATTGAATAATTTTGGAGAGAACACACATATTCTTAATTCCTTACGGTACATTCTTTCACTTCGCTGATCAAATCTAAAACAAGCATCGCACACCAAAACGAACGCTGTCGCGTACGCAAATTGGAGTTTGCGCAGTACGAAAACACGTTTCCCTAGGCTCACCATTACTAGCGCAAATGACCGCTTCGAAAAACTCGACGCGACAATATTTTCAGGTAAGGAAGGACCGCACTGCCGGTGGTGTGAGGACCTAGCGGACTGACGGGTGATCGCTTCGGCCCAGCTTTAGGAGGGGCCGGAATTGGCCGGCACCCTTTGGGCGTAGGGAAGGTTTGTTTGCCCGTCTTTTACGCTGTTTTATGATGTTTACCTTGCACAACGGGTGACATGAGTTTCCATAACCATGGCGCCCCTTTCAATCATTTTTTCTTGTTACAGAAGCAGCTCTCTGTGATGAAACACGCTTAGTAACCACTTTTCTTGCTTATTTGCCCGCGGTGTAGCGTGAAATTCATTTGATCGGCTATTAGAAATTGTTTTATAGGAGCGGCAATAATTCGCTACTTAAAACAAACTAGCAAAATAGGAATCTTGCCACAAATGGAGATTTCTAAGTTACAGCCCATGACAAGCATAACAGCGAAGCTTTTTACAGGTACTGAACTTAAATTTTCTCTTCAGTACTGAACTTAAATTTTTTCTTCAGTACTGAACATAAATTTCCTCTTTAGTACTAAACTTAAATTTTCTTTTCAGTACTGAACTTAAATTTCTGGGCTTTGAAACTGCGTTACAAAGCAGAATAATTCGAAAAAATTATGCACCGGAACTTCCTTATCCGTATTCAATGGAGAAGAATAATTAGTATAATCAACAATACGTAAAAAATGATGATTTTTTTTGGCGTACGAATGATGATAATTGTAAGAATGATTTTAATCAAATTCAGAATTTTTCCTGAAATGTTTATTTCAGATACTATAAGTGGGCGTGAATCTTCATTTTAGCCGTGGCTTTCTCTTCGATCTGCTCTTTTAAGTCCTTTAGCTTCTCTTTGAGAGTAGATTTAATTTTAGAGGAAATTTAATTACCATTACGACTGATTTCTGATTGAAATGCTTCTGATGTTTGGGGTGATGAAATTTCACATCTCGTTACAATTTTGAACTGACAGAAGATACCAACTATTCGAAATAGATATTCAATTAAAAGTGTTCAAACTTAATTTATATTCAAATTATACATTTCTACATTTTTCAAAAATAGGATTTCATTCTAATTCTCTTTCATTATCAAATACAGGAGGTCTCTTTGCTTACACTCTTCTTAGAATTGGATTTTTATCGAACACAGGTCTCAGATTTTTACAGTGTGGGGCCCAGGTTACCAGTTCAATTTGACACAGTCAAAGGAAAAGCCTGAGCCCGAGGCTCAGGTGTATCGAGCGGCTCAAAATCTGCTCGTCATCAGCAGGCAGGATGGAGCCCTAGGATTGCTGCTTATGCCGGCGCCTCAGCGAACAGCGTTCGCTTTTGTGGCGCAACGATGTTCCGTTCTAGTAAATCTTTGTGTCGAATTGATGCTTTGATGTAACCATGTTTTCGGTCTCGTAGCAAATCTCGATGTCGAATAGCTGCTTTGATGAAACCATGTTTTCGGCCTCGTGGCAAATCTTGGTGTGAGATAGCTGCTTTGATGTAACCGTGTTTCTGGTCTCGTTGTAAATCTTGATGTCGAATTGATGCTTTGAGGTAACCATGTTTTTCGTTTTGTAAATCTTGGCATAGGGCTGCATCCGTGGTGCAGCTATGTTTCAGTGTTGCTGTAAGTCTTGGTGTGAGATTGCTGATTCGGTGCTTCCGTGTCTTTGTTCTTGTTGACAACAGAAAAGCCTGGACGTCGTTACCGCATTATACTCCTATTTTACGCGAAGTTTGACGATTCCTCCCAAAAAACTATCCGGAAAACAGGCATTTAGGCTGATAAATCATGCTTTTGAAGACTCTGTGATCCTGTGTTACCTGCATAGAGCATGATGAGGACTGTGAACAGTAGTCCCGATCCTTTGAACACAATGATCATTGGTTTTGCGTCCATCCAACGACACTCATTTATTCCTTTTCGCTCATCGGTGGCTTGCCGATGAATCACAGTTTCTGCATGCTGTAAAAAGCGCAAGCACATGCATTAGAATCACCTGCATGAGTACTATAAACTACGTTTCCTCAACTTAATTTGTCTACGGACTTAAAGTTACAATGGGATGTTTTTTGAAGACACCTCGTATAGACACCTCGTATAAACACCTCGTATAAACGTTTATGTCACTTACCGCCCTTCTCCAGCATCCTGGTTTGCGTGCTCCACAATCGACTTACCTTTTAACACGAGCATGCAATGTGCGTTTATTTTTTAAATAAGAGAAGACTGTTTTTATTTCCAGTGACAGTGGCTGATGGAATCGTGCCTTCCACTAGCGCGAGTCAATTCAATGCTTCAAAGAACAGGATTTTGTTTCACTAAGTTGCTGAGAATATTTTGATCAAACTTAATCTATTCATGGCTATATAAAATGACGGCTATCTCCAGCCGTCTGTATGTAGAGAGAATAAACTGGTGCACCATCTGAGGCGTGTTGCCGAAGACGCGCGTGTGTCCAGACATTCGAGCGCACCAAGTCAGTTACCCTCCCAGAAATGGCGACGTACGAAGACTCCGCTCTTCGCAAATTCTGATCTCTAAAGCGTATCATCCATGGCTTGGGTACACATATTTTTCTGCCATATTTTTGCAGCGGAAACATCTTATCAGTCTGGGCAGTCCCTGATTCCATAAAAGCAATTCCAGAGGCTGCTTCGGAAGCCTATTCGGCGCGCTCTGGAATGATCGGAGATGGCTAGAGGGGGTCGTGCTGTGAGGGCTTTATGTGCGCTGTCCGAGCTGTGTGCTGCTCGTGTAGCGAGTGTACGAGTCGTGTTCGCGCTCGTGTACCAGGATACGATCTGGCTTGTGCTCTGGGAGCGATTTTTACCGACTTTTCGCGAATGTGTGCTCACAGGGAAGCGGTATTTTGACTCTTGAAGTGGTGATGCGAACTTTGATAGTGATCGTGGGAGATGAAAATGGAGTTTGCTCTCATGCTACGAACGTAACAGCTATACAGATGCGCCTGTTCAGAGTGAAATAGTTTTTTTGCTTATGTACATAGAATATTAATGTAGTATTGTTTCTCCCTGATATTTTTCACTGTACAAAATACATCTCTGTATGTACCCCTATTGACTAAGCGTTTGCCGTTCATAGTGAAACAACAACGACATTCAAATGGATTGAAAAGTTGCCGAATTCTTTAAGACCTGGTGATTAGACGTGATAAAATTTCTGTGGGGACACATGCACTGTCGTGCGTACGTTGGAGTTATAATTACAAAGGGGTGCGTGAATACGAGTACATTAAATTTCGCTTCGAGAAAGAGCAGACAGGCTATACTTGTGTCGTGGAAAAGTGTTACTATATAAACATTTCTCGGAGATTTAACTTGAAAGAAGAATGACTCTCATGATAACTGGGATTTTGGTGTGAAATGAATTCCAGGGAAATTTACAGGTGATGTACTGCACTGAGAGGAGAACAAAGCTTCCATGCTAAGTTGTCTTGCAATGGTCAGTGCAGTTTAGTTATAAAAACTTAACTTCGAGGTATCCTTGTAGCAATTTGTCATATTTTTATTTTATCAAGACTATACGTTGGTTAGCCATACCACACTTTTCAAAGATGGTAACACAAATTCTTAATAACTATTTTAAACTACCTAAAATCTATTTGTCCTCCTAAGCCTTTAATCTGAGTGTGATCCATGGTTACTTCCTCTTCCACAAAGCTCATGTATACACATTTTTTCATACATATACAGAATAGTATATTATTTTTGCACACTATAGACACACCGCACACAAACACTGTACTCGCAGTACGACCCTTCCCGACCCCGTCAGCCCGTCTCCATAGGGAGGCGAGAGTGGGGATGATAGCAATAGTCCACTTATTGTCCGGGAAATGCTTTGATACTGAATTGCTTTGTCAATACGGCTTGTCATAATTCATCAAGTATATTAATTTGTTACTTTTTCCACCTCATGAATAATTCATCTACTTTAACTCTCATCTTCAGAGAGCACTCGTTGAAAAGGGAGAAAAACTCAGTCAAGGTGCTTTAGAAATACAGAAGGTAAATTACATTTGACAAGGACCACCTGTATTGCATGACCTGCTGCAAACATGACTAACACTAAGTCGGTATTCGATCGACGTCTGACAGCTCAGCTCTTGAGGCCCTTGAAACTTCCGTGAGGGGCTGCAGTAATGGAGTCTTAACAGGAGTGCCCTTCACTGCGTCGTATCGTGTATACTGAGACGGGCATGTTCCGTGAACACCAGACTTAGCGCTTCAAGCGACTACTGATAAATTTGTACCCTAAAATGTAATTATTGGATCTGTGTTTGTGAGCTATTATGCACCTGCTGTTAGTTTTTCCATTCAGCTTCTTGATTAATTTGAGAAACTAGTTGGTTAAATTTGTATACATCTATACAAATAACGCAAGTTTGAGTGTATCACGCTTTCTGAACTTTGCTCGTAGAGCCTGTCGCCCGATGTATAACATATTGGATCGAGGCCGATCCCGTGCACGGAGTGATCTGTTCCGTAGGCAAGATAATGTGGTGTGTATGGCGTCCGACGTAGCTCCTTTGAACTAATTTCTTATTTCTACATTTTTTGCCGTTCCTAGTCGCCAATGTTTCAATTTTTCAAACCTTTTTCATAAGATTTAGTTTTTTGGATCAGTGAATGGTTTCAGTTCATTTTTACACGAGTGCTTTGGCCTCTAAAATGTCGGGCATTTCCTCTGACGTAATTGTTTTGCCTAACATTGCCTCATAACAGTTGAAAGTCAGATGGACTGTAGTGCGGATAGTGAAGTGAATGGAGTAATATTTCCAAGCTAAAAAACTTAATTTGGCCAAAAGTCAAATGCCGTGTATGGGGACGTGCATAATCTTGATGAAGGATGAAGGGATAAAAAATTGGAATACTTTTTTTGTGATAGGCTAAAGCAGAACGCTGTATTGCTAAGGCCATTCGAAGTATTGGCAGCGACTGACAGTGCAATCCAATAGCAATTTGTTCCACGATTCTCAAGAGCTCGTCGAGAATGTTTGTGGTAGATCTTGTAACCTAGAATAAGCGGGGCGTATATTAACACGTTGACCGTGATTTCTCCATACAGGTAAAATTTCATGTCGACAAATATCTCTGTTGTGAATGTAAAAATTAACGATTTTGTTTTCAAAAATTTGGTTATCCTATTCATTTTCCTTCCAATCTAAACTGGCTTATTCGAGTAATAAACACAAATTTCATGAACACTTAAAAATTTGTATTCATATGTGTTAGCCCTTTGGTTACGTTAGGTTAGGTTAGATGATCGTGTGTACCAATATGGCGCACATCGCGGCCAACGTGTTAAGACTGATAACTATATTTTTGACCCGACCTCCAGTAAATTCAGGTTGAGCTGGCTTCCACACAACATTTTCAAGTGAACTTTTGTGGTGGACAAAGTGGACCTGAGATGCAGGCTTTATCAGTACTACAACTTTGCGTTAGGCTGCTCAAGAGGTAGTTCCGTGAATGTGTAGTACCTCACACGTCACTCCTGCTCTAATTCACGTTCTGCTTGGGTGGCAGCCATGCATTGCTCTCGCATAAAAATTCATTGCAAAGGTCACTCTGATATACTAAGGACGTCGTGGGGCTGTGGGCTGCATCCCCGACTGCACACGGCGGCGGGCGTGCAAGCCTTGGAACAGACAAGTGATGTATTGCTGCCAAGAACGATAGCGCTGTCACCTGTGATATTTTTACTTGGTCTCTATATTTATCACTTCTTTAATACAGGACTTCTTCCTCAATCCCCCCTGGCTCCCACGAGCTCTCTATTTTAAAGTTTTGTAATTAATGCTCTTATGCATAGCTAGTATTAGCTGTCACCTCTTTTAGGATGACTGAAAATGCTGTATATTATACATGATACGTATAAGTAGATGCATGTTGATTCATGAGCTTGTGTAGGAGCAGGTGTTAGGATATTATTTATGAAACACATATATTTATTAATGTTATGCAACTTGATAAGTTACATAATAACAGCCGGCTGAAGCATTGGACTCCTACGAGCTACTCTTATTGAGCGTTGGGCTCCACATGAGGGTGCGAGAGGATTGAAAAACCTAAACCTTTATATGTCTTTTAAACATTAATTTCATACGGTTCGTGCCCTGATTTATTTATTTTTACATGAAAATTCCTACAGGACTACACCTGACCGTGTAAATCTACTCACAGATCGAACCCTTCACTTTTTTTCGAATTTTCGATGTGAGTCTCACCGTCGCTCGAGGGTTTTAACGTTGTCAAATATTTTTATTTGTCAAATTCATTACTTCATTCATCCCGGTTAAGATCATTAGTGTTCTATTTTCGTTTTTTGTTATATTATGTAGGTTTTCTTCCTTTAATTCTATTGAGAACGTGTTATGTGAAATTTTGGTCTCATTCATTTAATATTTTTCGTTCCTTCTAATCTGATCAATTTGAAGTCATACTTTGTTAGCATAAATGCTGGTTTTCATTCTGCTGTTACATATTTACTGCTCCTAGTCGTCCCCATTTCCCTCTGCGACTCCTTTTCAAATTGTTGCTCTTTTTTTGTATCCGTACAGAAATTTGCAATCGATTTTGCCAATGTTTCGCTTTTTCACCAAGTAATATAAACAGGGCCCAGATAGGACGTAGGACTCTTCGAATATAGAAAATCCTTTTCCTTCTTTAGTCTTCCAATAAAGAAAGTCCTTTTCCTTCTTTCAATGCGCCCTTCCCAAGCTCTACTCTCAGCCGTGTCTAATTCAAGCCCAGCAGCTCGCTCCAGAAGCTGGCCGCTGTCGCAAGCCATTATTGCTCTGACCAGTGTCTTGCAGAATATAAGGTCCGGCCAGACAGTGTGTCCAGCTATGGCTGTAAAAAATACACAGTGTGTTCGAGCTGTTTTGTCGATTTAAACTTCTTGGAGCAATTTTTGGAAATATATATAAATAGTGGTGTCAATTTTCAAAATTTTGTCTGGGGAACAAAGTTTTTCTGTCTCTGCTCGCTAGAATTCTCATAAAACCCATTTTAGCATCAACACAATGTTTAGCTTGAGAGGTCCAAGTTTATGTTCATTTTATGGACAGATTTATTCCATTCTAGATCGTAAAGTGTCTCCTACTCTCGGGGACAATTTGCTAACGTGGTCAATTCTTCGGGATTCAGTGAGACTCCCATGTTCTGTGGTCACCTTCTAGTGGATGCTGTGACAGAAAATTCAACTTACTATTCTTTGATGGCAAGAGTGGCCACAGTAGTTCGGCGATGTTTCTCGGTAAGACGCGGTAAAAACTAATGTTAGAAGTTAATGGTTAGTTCTTCTGCGTCTCTGTATTCGATTAATTTATCATTGTAACGAAATTGGCATCAAAGGTGCACATGCAGTTTATGGGCACGTAAATGAGGGTCACAATCGCAGCTGTCCCTGCGTATTTCATTGATCCCTTTTGGTAAAGTTAGTTACTTATAACGAGACGTAAACTGATGAATACTCTACAATGTATCTTAAAAACCCGGTCTCGCATTCTATTTGAACCTGAGTAGAGGCCATTGTTGACTTTTTAATGTGACGTTCTAAGTAAATCTTCAATTTCATTGTGTTAACTTCGAACGTAATGGACATATGGGTGCTTTTCGAACTAGACGACACCGCACCATAAACAAAAGCCGTGTGTTCGCAGTCTTTTCTTTGACCAAAAGTGCCCCAAGTTCCCGTCTCTGTACACCAGCCTGAACTCTCCTCTCTTTTTAGAGTTCTTAATTTTGTTGATTTTCTTGGTATTTCTGCAAGCGTCTTTGGGAAATTCAATTTTTTGAAACTCGTGCGAAGAAAACTTTCTCAGTTTTTTTTTATTAAAGGACAACGGAAAGTTTTTGTAACAGCTGCCTCGGTGACAAAAGAATTGCCCCGACCTCAAGACAAACTTTAGTTGTAGTGTCTGAAAATACTTTGGCCTTGCCATGCTCTAGGTTCCGGTGGCAAGAGTGACTTTGACCATATGAAGGTCATGTTTTGATGGGAAGAGTGGCTTTGGCTTTATGGTGGTCGTGATCCTCTGCAATTATGACTTGGACCTTTCGAACTACCGTTCTTGCTACATTGGTGACTTTAACCTCGTCAGACTCATGTTGCAGCTACTGTATTGACTTTGACTTTATCGAACTCATATTTTTGCTTGCAGAATTAGTGATACAGACTCTCCGAGGCTCACGTCCTGGCTTAGTTCTTGACTATGATCTCGTAAAGTTCATGTTCGTGTTACATCAGTGAGTCGAACGCTAGCAGAGCTGCGTCACTGAGTTCCTTGACAAACGGGATCATTTTTTCTTGTTCTACTTGGTTGGATTTTAAAATTTTACGCCTTTGTTTGAATTACTTATTTAAATTCAATGCTAGCCTTCCGAAGCTTTCCTAAATCGATTATGCTCATTTTTCTACTGAAAGTACGGTAGATATGGTATGCAAGAAATACGCTTATTACAATTACACTAACTACTAGGTACTCGCCTCTTTTCAAATTGCACTGGCGTTTGCTTCCTTTTTTTCGAGCTATATACTAGAAAGTAATAATACGCTCAAGTTCACATCAGGTTTTATAGCCCGTCACAAATGAACGTAAAAAAATTCTCCCTGCCTGTACCCTAGAGCAGCCAGTGCTTCAACGCAGCTTCTCGCCAGTTCAGAGAAACAATAAGCTGAGATTGTGGACCCTTACTTTTATTATAGTTTTTGGTTGATATCGTCTAGCGTTTACGACCGGTATTTAGTGCTATAGGACGCGAAAATATGTTGCGTCTCTGTCTTGATACGGACCTGATGATGACCGCTCCCGCAGCGCTCTCAGATGTGGGCATGAGGATCAAAGTCGCTTTTGTCTTTAGATCGAAGTGAAAGCTTTAATTTTTAATGGAATTTTTTGGTTCAAAAACTGTACGACGGTTTTCATGAGAGGGGGACACACATGAAAAACTCCGACAGAAGCATCGTTTTGCCTCACGGTCAAGTGGTGTGCAGATTCAACGGAACCATGATTTTCGTGGATATTAACTCGTGATTTTTTTCGGGTTTTAATTTTTAATACGTTTTGTTGACAATTGCTTTTTATGTGTTTTGTAGAGTTAGGCTGAATTGTATTTTGTTACAGTGGTATCGATTTTACTATGAATAATACGTTTAAGTCACTTTCAATTGTTTAATTAATAGGTGAAATGATGAACAATGAATTATCCATTTTCACAGCCTCTTAATGTAAAAATGCTCAGCAAAGCAATTGAAGGGATCCTTAATGTAATTCAATTTTTTCATCCGTAAATGATTTGGTGCGGACCTTTTTACAGCTTCCGTATCTACTGTATATCATAAAATACAAGAGAGAATGTGATCCATGCAATAGTGCACCTAACATTGTAAAATTAGTTAGTACTTGCTAATGTTTTTCAAAATGAGCAGTCTTAAAATTGAACCTTTCTCGGCCAATGGAAAAAAAGAAGGTGTTAGTTAAATTGAACGACCAAGTAATTCATCCTTCGTCTAATTTTGGATTTTTCATAATGTAAGGCGTTGGCTTCTGCTAGAAATGGACACATTCGGTCCTGCTTGGCTTAGTCGCAAGTTAATTTTCCCCGCATGAAATGGTGATTATATTTTCCTTAGGTATATAATTTAAATTATATTTTCTCTAGGTAATTTATAATATGTATGAAACGTATTACTACGGGGGCATACACTTTTAGATTAGACCGGTTAGTGTGTCTGTCGTACATAAAATTCATGCACTGAAATATTCGCTCATGTAATTGCAAACTAACATGAAATTAGCCCGAGTATAGTAAACATGTTTCATGATTAGCACTGACACTAAATGATTATTCTAACCACTGCTTTATTTTCGCAGGCGGTGCGTGTTAGGCCCAGGTTCTGCCTCATTAGCTCTTGCATGTACTGCCTGATTATCACAGGGACTAAATAATTAGTGTAAGTACATATCTCGCGCTTGGAACAAACACTCTTGATTAGCTCAAACACTGAGAGATTTACCAAGCGCGAGGGCTAACTACTTCCACTGCCGTGATCAGCGAGAGCTCAGTGTAACCTCGAAAAAACTGAGATTAGCTAAAGAAAGCAATCTCCCCTAATTACTGACAAACAAAAAGACGCTAACAACTTCTCGCTGATCGATGCACGACGACTGAAGGAGGCAAATCTAGGCGGTGTAAATTCTTCGTGTGTCTGTCGTGAATGATCGTTCTACTTCTTGTCTTGTCATTCTCCTTAATACGACTAATTTCGTCACAGCGTAGTCTAGTGGTAGAGCAAAAATGTATATGAAGAAACATTTGCAAAGACGACGTCTGTTCAGATAAAGACAGACCGGCCTTTTGCAGCACAATTTGTAATGCGAAAATTGTAACCTTCAAAGCTCTACCCCTTCTTATTTCATAACCTCGTAATCATACAAAAATATAAAATCTGATCTCAGTATACCGTAACGTTTATTTCAAATATTAAATTTATTCTCATTAGTATCCTTAGTATGCTGATATCCTGTGTTGTATTTTGGCCTGACAACCCTGGTTCTCACAGTGCTCGGAAAATTAAGGAAAATTTTCAGTCAATTTGAATTTTCTTGCCAAGTGTTTTTTCTTTACATTCACATGAAGAAGTGCCTAACGTCACAGCACTCTTATGACGTCGAAAAACTTCACAATTCTGTGATGGGTTGGTTCCTCATTTAGGTGGCGAATTGTAATGAAGAAGGAATTGTGAATTAGTGGAACACTAGCGCAAATGATTCAACTTGAATGGCGACCATGTTGCAAAGAAGGAAGAAGTTGTAGTTTTGTTACATATATAATAAAACAGGTTTTACAGACTTTTCTTAACGAAAGTTAAGTCAAGCTTTTTTTCCAAAAACTATTTTTACACTGTCAAAGCTCTATGCATGTTAACTGTTCGCGACCGGAACAGTAAGAGGTATCGGGTGCCGTAATGTCACGGAGGGTTGATGTCCGGTGATGTAACTTGTAGAAGCTAGATCGGCACAACGGTTCGTGCGTCGTCACAAAAGTCCGGTTTATATTTAAGCAAACTTCGTAAGAGGTCGTAGCTTAGGCTGTGCAAAGCTTTTCCATCTTGAAAGTTCAAAAAAATTAGAAACTTATTGCTCTAACGCCTCAGCTCCCACGCAATCAGTGGCCAACTTTGAAAGCGATAGAGATGGCGAGCTTGTACTTTGTATGTAATATACTTCTTTCATTAAACTCCGACCTATTTAACGTTAAAAAAACATTTCCAATTATTTTATAATAATCAATTTAACTATATGATGGTCTACCATCGGAGGTGAGTGGAATACACACTGGGGACATTTTACTTATCGAATGGCACATTGCCATGGATGTGGAAGCCAGACGCTAGTGGAGTTACGTTCTCTTCTATGAGATTGCTGTGCTCATGATGTTATATTATGTAGTTGAAATGATGTCACCGCAACTAAAAATTTTTAATTCTTCAATTGCATGTCGAGTCATGATCAACCAGTGTCCACAATGTTACTTGCTGTAGCTCTGATCGAATTGTCACGACGTACTGCTATGTGTGTGAGAGGCATTTAGTGCCTGACTTAAGGCAAGAAATAAATGCGTAAAACTTCAGATTAAATGATCCTCAGAGTACATTCATACATCTATTTTTTATTTTAGGGATGAGGTATAAGTTAACCTTGAATCCGATTCTGTCTCATTTTTACCTGGAAATGAAAATGCTGAAGGACTCAGAAACGTTAAGCTGAGTGCGTTTCTCAGAATTTATTTCAGATAATTTTACCTTGATTATCACTGAATATGAACCCAGAGACTAAAGTGTACATAAAGCCAGTTTCATGAGATAATGCGTGCCTACACATGACTAATCTCAGGGGACCGGCCTGAACGACTGCAGCAGGACGGGTAAGAGATAACGCAGAGCTCTTAGCTCCCTCAGCGCTGTTGTGCTTATATAAGAACTATGAGGTCTCCAAATAAGTTTCCGAACTTGATCTATGGAAAACAAAGGAGAATTTTCCCACAGGAAACTTGGTTTTTGGGTCCATCTTGCTCAGAATTTTCTTGCGCACCATATATTGTTTGCACTCGCTTGTCCAACAATGCGATGTTTATCCAAATTTTGCATTTTTTTGGCTAAAGTTTCGAAACCTGGTTGGAGACCTAATATTTACGTCTTCAAGTGATCATCAAGTGATTGCGCCATCAAATGATCAGAACTATGTGCTCTTCTCGCCGGCTTCTACAGCCTAAAGTGGGATATTTTATTCTGCATGTGGCAGCAACGTATATAGAGTCCCAGCAGATCACAATTTTTTAGAAGAATATTCACCTGAAAACCCTAATATATAAAGATATTAAAGCCACAGGTGTTCGACTAAGCTTGAGTGATTTCATGTCTGCAAAGCATTTCAAAATCGTTGATCGTATTCATTAACTTCTAGATGTTTTGCTAATCCCTTCATGTCGTACAAAATGCAATTTTTCAAACTCCTATTTACTGATATTTCGCCTCGCAATTGACAGTTTTTGCGCTGAGTTTACCTCAGATCTTCAGATCTTGAACTTTATTCCTAATGCAAATGTCGAGAGTACACCAGAATGATCACATGAGCTACGATCTTAAGTTTGACTCTGGTTTCGCTCCTGAAAGCTTTCGAAGTTTCGTTTGATGTCAATGCGGCTCAGGCACTCCACGTCCAGCCCGCTTCTCACTGTGTGTTGTGATGTTGTAAGGTCTTTCTGAGTGCCACTTCCACCATGGAAGTTTTTAACTTGAAACTCACCTCTTCTGTGTTCACTGAAGGAAATAAATTGTTTTTCTGACTGCCAGGGGTCGGACTTAGACATTCAACTTATTCGGATCGTATACATGAACAGTGGTGGTTGATAATGGGGTTAGTTTGGACTGTTGATGTAGGGAATTGGAATTGAAACTAATGTCAACAAATGTAATGTGATTCAAATAGTCTTATTGTGAGCATCACTCATGTATATGTTACGTACACATGTTACCTATATAGAGCAAATACATTTGCTGTCAAAAAACCTTGAAAACCTACTAGCTGTCTGGGTGATGGTGCCTGTAAAGTCCTTAATTAACGGCTTATAAAATCACAGTTGATGAATACTTCCAAGGCAAATACGGTTTTCCTACCCTTGTTCTCAAGCTGTATACCGTCGTCTCGCTCTCGAGCAGGACACTAACTCTTAGTTTGAGTTAGATAGGCTTTTGTACGTTATGTGCGTAGTAGAGCAGGTGCGAGAAGTGGTGGTAAAGTGATGTTACGCGTGCGATTCAGGAATGGCGGGCTAAATTATTCAGAATAGCTTTAACATAACAGAGTGAGCGTATGATGAAACTGATACAGAGCTTGAATGTGAAGTTTAATTCAGGAGCACCGAACCTCTGAAATTTGGCCTCTAACGCACATATTTCAGAAACTGTACACTTATTGGGACCAGACAGTCAAATTTACCCGCAATTTAAAAAATACGCTAACAAATTCAATTAACACCGCTATGCCAATTAAATTTGAGAAGAATCACACGGGGCAAGCTGCCACAACAAAAGTGAATTTTTTGGCGTGGAAGTTCACGCAATGGGGCTATTTTTTTAGGAACAAATTGGCTCTGGAAAACGGGTTCAGTTGCTAACGCATCTGGTACTATGGAATGTTACTCATATTTTTTTCTGAAAATTACGATTCTAGTTTATAGTTAAGCATAAAGATGAGGTATAGTCTTTAGGTAGAAATTTTATGCTTTTAGTATTTAGGCGAAACGGAAACACTTTAACGGAAATGGTGGAATTGTTTTTAAGAATTTTTTTGTACATTCTACGGGCAACCTCAACAAAGCCTCGTTGACATCGGAAAATCCACTTGCAATAAACATTCGAAGTTAACGAGCTTTGTCTCGTCATTAGGAGCATGCGTGTACGAATTTATGCAGAAATTTATATCAGATTTTGTTTTTTGATGTGCGATTGCTAAGCGAGATTTCAACGAAGACATTTGAAAGGGATTTGGAGAGGCGGTTCAAAAAAGGAATTTAGATGAGCAACAAAAGAGGATTTCAGCTGCGAAAGCTGCCTCTTGCTTTTTGGAGAAATATTACTGTAGCCTTAGTAGGCGACCAAATTTTATCTCCAATGTATCAAAAGTTTTGCGATAGTTTTTCGAGGTTGAAGTAATTTATATGATGCTGTAGCGTTATGTCAATAGTACAATCGATCTAGGGTTGATATTTACTAAGCCTCATAAAAAATTGAATCTTTAATTACATCTCCGAAGAATTCAGACAACTACCCCTCGTGTCCATTTTATTAAGGTGAATTGATAATCTGCAATAGATAAATAAGTGCATAGTACAGGAAAAGCTCATCAATATCTATACTTTTAAACCTGCGATTAGACGTCATTAGTACAATAACGAATTTGTATATTTTCTTCATATTTGTTTCTCCATAAACTGAATGCTAAAATTCTAAGTTACAACAATCACCGAACAGCTACCGCGATGATATTGAATTTAGAGTCACTCTTGAGAAATTAAAGGTACGAATAATTGTCATTTGGCGAGGTATGCGAACAAAATACTAAATTGATCTTAATTTTTTGAGTTGGGAAAATTGCCTTAGGAGTAGAAAAAACGTATTTTAAATTTGATTTCGATAATCATTAGCCATGCATTATTTTTGTTGTTTCTGAGGTGTTTTCTGTAGGGCATTTTTGTTTCCTCTTGGGTTATTCTCAGTAAGGGCATTTTTATTTTGTTTCTGGGAGAGATGTTTGTTGAGAAATTTAATCCATATCTGACCGTATGTGCTCAAGGGGAGGGATTTAACGTTGAAGGTAACTTTTCGCGTTTTCCGACGCCCATTTTCCGATAAAATGCTGATCATAGTCTGTTTTTCTAGAAGATCAGCTCTATCAGCTTTTCGCTGCAGTAGCGTAAGACGGGAAAAATAATTTTAAAAACCAATTCCTCATATTTTTCTCAAACCTGAGAGGCCCTGAAGATGGAAAAATATTGCAGAATATTCTGCCTCGGGAGGGTATTTTGTTTAAAGCCTTCCCACCCTAAGTCCTTCATTACCATCTTAATGGATTTCCCTGGAAAATTCGCGAAGGAACAACCACACCGATTTTTGCAACTATGTATTTAAATGTTAGTGGATTTCTTCGACGAAGCAGGTGCCTTTTGAAGAATTTCCGGAGCTGCTTGACGTTATTTGTTCCCCACGTTGTTCTTTTTCTCGCTAATTCCTTGAAATGAGAATGAGCGCAGAAATTTTTTCCATTATACATAGAAGTATAACTTTTGGAACTGTTCCTCGATCGCCTGATTAGTGTTAATTAAGCTCTTCTGTTTTTTTATATTCGCGTCATTGTTCAGGTCTCTTCTCATTTTATTTTTATACTTTTAAGCCGATGAATTTAGAAAAATGGCGGATTAGTATCAAATGATGCATAATATTCACAGGAACAAGCATTGTGTTCTTGAAAACCATGTCATTTAATGGCATCAGACAATGTACTAACCTCCAACACCTCTTAGGAGAAGAATTTATGAAGCTTTTTATATAAATTATTTGCCCGGACGTTCTCATGACGAAAAGTAGGCACGGAATAAACTCGTCGGAAGATAAATTGCATTCCATCTTCACATTTAGATTTTCCGACTAGGTGGGGCCTACATTCCTCTCGAAAAAAGTTGAATTGAATTTAAAACGATAAATAAAACGTTATGGATCTTGAAGATACAAGACATACAACATAGCATGAGAGATGCATTTAAATGTTCAAGGTGGGAGACTTGAAAAAAAAGAATGTTTCACATGAATCGGGGACGATAGTCATTGAATATCAAGATTTGTTTTTCTTCATTGAGATTTGATTAATCCTTTACAAGCACAATGCATTACTGCAATATATCTTTAAATTTGAATGCATTTTGTGTTTCTTCAAAGTTCCAATCATGAGGGTAATGAAAAACCCCATGAAAGGCACAGGCAAGGCATTACTAAGAGTAAATAAATTTTGTTCACGACAGATGTCAGTGAGGATACAAAGGTGATAAGCACACGAAGGTTCATGAATGATGTTTCTTACGTTATTTACATTCAACATCTCTTACTTAACTCAATTATCACTAATCATGCAATAGATAGTCTAGTACTCTACGGCAATTATTTCAAGGTTATTTCAGTCTCCAGTCCTGAAAAAAATGTTCAGTAGATTTTTCCACAGTTTTCCTCTAGTTTCGGTTATGAATTACTTCATTAACCAACCATAAAAAGCTATCTGTTTTTTTAAGGATTCTCTGAGTTGACAGTATTTTCTTTAATAGAACTAATAATCTATCTTTAGCTTTTAGATAGAGTTGAGTTCGCACATTTCCCATGAAAAATTATGGAACTGACATGCCAACCAAACAAAGCGTCGACCAGTGCAGCAGCAATTTTTCGTTTTTAAACCCCAAGACTTGCAAGCATTGCATACGCAGAGCCTTTTTCGTGTAAAGCACATCTCTATGGCTCGGCAACGAACTGTTATGTGTGTTAGAAGTGCCTCCGGGTGCGGCAATCAACAGAGGTTGTTGGTGCGGCCGAGTGTGGAGGCAGCGCGGGGTGATGCGGTCATTGGTTGAGGCGAGATGACGCCCAGGCTTCTGCTTGTACTCTGGCCGCCCTCAAGTCGCAGTGACAACCCAACTTTGCGTGATCCATGCGTCTTCCTGCTCCAAGTTTTGCAGAAGTACCCGATGATGTACGAGAGGGCCTCCGTGACCTACGATGCTACTTCGTTTGCTTTTTTGTGGTGAACTTCATCCATGTATTTCTAGCGATTTAACATTTCCCATGTTAAATCGCTCGACAGTTTAACTTAAGCCACTTTTCGTACAGAACTTTCGATATGTCGATTTTGAGACGATTTTAATTTATTGCTCCTCGTGGAATCAGTTCAACTATACATGCATTTTATGCATTTAGGTGTGGCCGTACGCTATGGTTTGAAGTTTAAGAAAATGTCTAGGAAATTGTACTTTTTAAAACCTTTTAATGAGTATTTTTACATCATCAATATATTTTTATATGAAACGAAATGGAGTTATATTTTCTTTAAATAGAGCTCACTCATATTGAATGTAAGGCAATAGAGTAATAGTGAATTATTCTACGCTGAGCCAAATCATAAAATTTTTCATTACTTTGTATGATTTATAATTACGACTCACAACTATCGGAATGCTACTGCAGCTCATCAATATTTTTTCATTTATTGTTTGTGATTTTCTCAGTAAGCGAAAGTTTCACTAACGGTAGGGACTCCTGTTCCTGAACTTAAATTTTTTCTCCATCCGTGATCGCGTTTTTATGTTGGAGAAGTTCCCCGGAGGATGAGATCTCCTCATGGCATTTCCGGGCCTCAGAGAAGATCTAGGTTGTTTTGAAGCTTCTCTTGCTGGCTGTTTGTCATTTGCGCTTATTTCTTGCTTGCAGTTATTTCTTGGTTGTCGTTATTTCGTGTCTGAAATCATTTCTTGAGAACTCTTCTTCTTCTTTGCTGTTAATGCTTGTTTGTCGTTGTTGCTTGCTCGCGGTTAATTCTTATTAGTCATTTTTTTTATTCACTTTTCTTGCTTGTTTGCTGTTGTTTCTTGCTTTTTAAAATTTTTCTGAACCGTCCTTTCTTGTTTGTTGTTGTATGTTGCTCGTTTTTCCTTTTTATTTGCAGTT
Organism: Orchestia grillus; assembly: GCA_014899125.1. Classification (NCBI taxonomy): domain Eukaryota; kingdom Metazoa; phylum Arthropoda; class Malacostraca; order Amphipoda; family Talitridae; genus Orchestia; species Orchestia grillus. Next base: position 9,616 of record VOMN01097167.1, on the reverse strand, counting down.
CTATATTACTTAAGGTTCTTTCTTATTTTAGGTTTTCTTTTGGTTGAAATTCTCTTATGCTTGCGATTCTCTTTGATTCGCTGTTTCTTCTCTTTCGATTCTCGGGTTCCCATCTGTTCCAAGCTCCAAACTAACACCCTCTTGGACTCGCCATTTTTCAGAGTAAAACACGCATTATCTTCCCTCCTTACATTCTCAGTCTCTTTTCTCCCCAACTTCATATCAGTCATCACCACCTTGATGACGAACGTTCCATTTCCCTCGTCTGTCCAGCGCCCCCACTCAGCCACCCGCTATCTGGCCCGTACACGCCGGGTCTTCTCGAGCTTTGTCTCCACCGCCGTCGCTGTGTTGGTTTTTTCCGAGCCTGCGATTTTCTGATTCGTCTCATTTTTTAAGGTCGGTTTTCTTGTCGTGTCGCTCGAACAATGCCATCTGAGGCCCCTGCGACGTCGGGCGCTCTACTGCTGGTGAGTAGGACAGAGTGGGGGCGAAGTCGCGAGTCTTGATTCACTCATCTTAGAATGAACCAAATGAAATCAATGTTACTTAGTACTAAAAATAATAATTAGTTATAGTAATATTATTTTGTCTTTATTAAGAAGCCCAAGTTTTTATGTTCAGGTGTAAACATACACTGCAGTAACTGAATTTTTTTTCTCAACACGAGTAGAAGGTAACTTTGTTTTAACTTTTCTCAATTAAACGCTCTAGTTTTCATGGGCATGATGAAGGTCATCCGATTAGGATGATGACAGGTTTTTGATCATGGAATTCAAATTTAGCAAGTGTTTAAAACTCGCAGGTAATTAAAGCGAATACATAATGGGTCGAGGACTAGACATGATGTGCGTGCAGCGTGGCACAGCACTACTGCACGAGCGACAGCAGCCAGTGCTCGGCAGTCTTTTTGTACTCATTTTTCAATTTAGGCTTTTTGTAAAGTTTTTAATAACCTAAGCGCTCTGTACCACTATATTTAATTGGACACTCCTATATATTTAATTGGAAATTGAAGTAATAAATCATATTTATTTTTTACTTAGATTATTTTAAATGGAGTAGATTCCTAAAATATCTCTCAAAGAGATGAAAAGCATCATAAAATTCAAAATTTTGGTACTTTAAAATATCTGAGTTAGTTTCATTTAATTTACATTGGAAATACCATGTAAGAAACAAAAATGCAACTTGCAGCCGTTTAATTTGTAATTTTTATCGTTTCTGTGTCTATTGTAAGATTTGGTGTAAAAAATGTTCTTTGGTAACTTTTTTGAAAACTAATACCCTCTAAAACACTCTTCAATTCAAACCCTCTTAAAATAGATATTAAATTACCGTGTTTGAAAGGTATTAGTGTGAGTTGGAATGGACTGCATTATCATACTTCAATATAATGAAATTATACAAGTTCACTCATTTCGAATATAATCCTTTCATTTACAGTTGAGTATGTGTAATGATGTTGACTTCAATGAATATTTAAATTATTGTAGAACTTTATAAATTGGTTACCAAAGTTTAAGTCTAACTCGGGGACTGTGGAAAAAAATTTGAGCCTACATGAGTCCAATTCTCGCTGAGAATTTATCTTGCCAGTACCCTTAGATTCTAAAAGAATTAAAACACACTGATTTCTTTCAAGCAGACTCTGCTGACCGTTATGCGTCCGTTTGCATCCAACGACGAATATTAGATTTTCGTTTACAGCCTAGTCCTATCCGTCTAATTGCGATGGAAAATACGAGTGTAAAATATCTGCCCTTCCGTGAAACGGGATTTCAAGAAAGTATTATGTTCATGATTTACCTTTTCCATTAGGTATGGAAATTTTGCCTATTATACTTGCCATAGAATTTGATGAAAATCTTTCCCACACATGTGCATTAATATTTTTAATAAAAAAGTCCTTATTAAAATTTCTCCTTCCAGACCAATACACAACCTAGAGCCACAGGAAAAATGTTCGTTATCTAGATTGGTCCTCGGAAAACAAAACCTGAGGGGCGTCAGAGGGCGGGGACTGCCGCCGGTAACCCAATCTGGTCCAGCGCGCGCTCGGGGTCTCTGGGCAAACACTTCCAGCGGCCGCGTTCTGTTTTGCGGTCCCCCACGTAATTACAGAGCCTCTCCATGACGAGTAGAAGCGGGTAAATACAGGCTCCGTTATTGGATGGGCCGCGCTCAAACCGTGTTTCTATCCACAGCATGTAAAGTGCTTGCTGAAGTACTTTCTTGCTCTGAAATTCGTGTGATGAGAATCTTCCGGGCACCTGTTAAAACTTATCTTTTCAAGACAATCATAAGGAATTTGCAATCACGATTTGCATGGCTTAGTTTCGTCGTACGACTAGGTTTCTAACTTATCTTCTCATACGAGGGTAAATATCTCATCGTTTTTTTTAAAGTAGTTTTGTAAATTCAGCCATTAAAAGCAGCGCGCGTTTTCAAACGGTTTTGTTCAGTGAGTCGCAGCACCCAGTTGATGTTTTCAACCATTTACCCCACACATTGCATGAGCTCTTGAGTCTGGAGTTCATCAGCGGAAAGCGGCGGAAAGTTACACAAGTATACCGGATTCAGTTTTGAAGTTTCGATGGAATAAATTCCCAGTATATTTAAGTATCCCTAAAACGATACGAACGATTATTACTATCTCGTATTTTAAGAACCTTCTTTTCTTCCTCAAGTTTATTCTCATGTCTCTACTATGCAAATGCAAGTATATTGAATTTCACAACGGTGAATCAAACTTGCGTAAAAAATTTTGTTTCTGTTCTGACTTTTAAGCCTCATTTTTCTAGGTTTTAATGCTTTAATACTAAAAACTGGACCTACACGTACATTGATCATGTAATTTTAAGCTGAATTTGATCATGATTTCAAAAGTTATTTATCCATTTAGATCGAATATTTTTCTGAAAATTTACCTGACGCGTGTCTTGAATTTTTAACCGAGATTTATAAATTATATAATTTTCACACGTTACATATTTTTAGGTAAACTTAAATAATAAATTTATTTCACGATAAGATTTAGATAGATTTACATAATTGATGACTGTATTGTCAACTTCCTGGATCTGCATTGTGTTAATTACCTTTTGAATAATTTATAGCTATAAACTAAAAAGATACCTCTCAAAAATAAACAATTTTACCCTTCAGTTGAGACCCAGAAAGAATGACAAGCTCCCTTTTAACATGTATCTTTACCCTTTGTATGCGTTGAGGGGACAAACTCAGCGGGAAAAATTGACGGTAAAACACTCACCAACGTAGCTAAAACATCCGTGAGATTTTTAAAATAATTTGAAAGTTTATTTGAATAACGACTAAATTCATTTTCCTCTCAGGGAAAATCATTTCAAATGATTTTAAACAATTGTAGATCTATAATCTACGAAATTATTTAGGGTTCTGTTCATATTTAGACTCATTCAGTACAGCGCTATAACGAATTAAATAGGGTTCCGTAACCTAAACATATAAACATATTAATTATTCGATCAAGTTCCCTAGTCTGACTGATGTATGTCTAAGTTATTCACTAGACCAATTTGATTTCTAGGCTCGTAAAATAAAATCCCGTGGATGAAAATTTAACGTAATATACGATGTAATTTAAATTTAACTTCGACTGGTTTTCACCAAAAAAAATACAAAAGCCCTCTCAAGAAATGTGTAAAATATGTCTCTCTGGGTGATGAGAAAAGTCTTTTTTTACTTCTATGACTCTGGCCAACTTTGACGAAGTTTTAGGCCTTCTGCAGAAAACGATCCCCTAGAAAACTTCCGCGAAAGTTAAGCAGAGGTCGTTGGTGCCATGCCTGAATCATGCATGCTTTTCCATAGTATTTTTGTTCATCAAGACTTGCAAGTTAGTCACACTTCCGAAAATAGGGCCGGAAGTTCTTCGTAAATCACAACTGGCCAGAGGAGCATTTCGAGCGGAAGCGGACGCTTTCGCTTCGTTTGGTAACGGTGAGAAATGAGGGCATTTATTTGAAGTTTAGGGGGAACGCTACTAAGCCGTAAGAAATTTTGTGGTTAAAATTTCAGCATCTGAATCCCTTTTGCCATGGGGATTATGTTGGGAGAGAGTTCATGTAAGTGAAGTAAACTGATCAGGATACAATGTTTGAAAGTTTCGGAAAATAGTTAGTTAAATATTGGTAGTGAACACCGTGGAGTTGAAACTACATTTTTACAGTCTTGATATTTTGTTATTTATAATTTTGAATGAAGGGTTAGAAATAAACAATGAAATACAGTACAGAATATTTTTAGTCTTCAAATTTACACAGAAGATCGTTTTTACATTACAGAAATATTTTCGTTGGCATGTTCTCCGCGAGTGAATACATCATTTAGAAATTTAGTCACCTCGTTTCATAAATGCATCTGCTGTTAACTCATAACGAATTTCTTTCTTAAATTTTTCAAATAGATGAATTCCCATTGGCTGATAGAACTTATTTAGCAAGTTATGATGCTGGTTCTTTTTCTAAACTTTACCTTAAATATCATTTTCATAAGGAAGTAATTAAGTTTCATGGGTAGAACATGAATTCTGAGCCTATGCTCACTAAAGTGAATTCCATAAATGAGAAATAATAACGAATCATATCGCGGAGACAAGAACAGTTTCTTACCTTTCTGCGCTGCCTGGTCGTGTTGTAAAAATGAGAAGTGAGGTCAGAGAAGTTCAGCCTTATTGACCCTCAACCTTATTAATGCGTATTTTAGTATCTCAAAATTTCCTACATCATGTAACGAACGCTCTGCCTGTAGCACTGAATTAAAGTCTAATAATCAAATAAGCTACTGGGACTTCAGAGTCAAGTTACTGCTGTGCCTGTGAGCTTTGACGCGCGATACGAGAGCAACGTTGCTTTTTGCAGTCGTGTTCAGATTCCTGCACTAGCCACTAATTTTACTCAAACACAAGCTACTCGACAAAATATATCATTTTATCGCGGAGCTGATCATTAGTGACTGCAGGTATTAGCTTTACTGGGGCTTGGGATAAATTCAATTCCGTATTTTCACCCATAATTCTATAAGAAGATGAGAGACATGATGCACACTGCAGGCTTATAAAATTACGCGATTGCATGCAAGTTGGGCGTTAAAATAAAAACTGATTCTCTAAACTCCCCCAGTGACAGCAATTCATCAAAGGACAGCAGTGAAACACTAACAAACAACAACAACAAAGTGATCGTTGTTAGTAATCTTATTGGGATGTATGAAAGCAGATACCGATTTGGTTTTCTCACGTAACATGCAAGCTCATTCAAATAAGCTCACATTGCAGGATAATTTCACGTTACTTCTACATAAACTGTTTCAGAATGGAAGCCCTTCACAGATAGAAATATAAGTCACATGTTCCATACAATTCCATCCGAAAAAAGTGTTATTCGGAAAAAAAGTTTGAAGAAAATGATATTAGCAAAAAGTAGTACTGTAGGTTCGAATTTATTTTAAGTGTCTGCGATTTTAGAATGCAGCTCAGGTTGGAACCTGAAAGCCCGATATAGACGTGAGTAAACAGCCTTGAACGCTAATTTTGACATAGGACACCTCAAAGACAGATGCAAATACATCATCCGGCCAAAACGTTTGTAGCACCCAGGTGAAACTTAAATCTAATTTAAACCATTTTTACTGGTTTCCTAATACCAAATCTGAAGATCAAGAATATGGCAACAATAGTTGCATTTAGTGTCACTGGTAATCAGTTCTGCACCTGACTCCGCTACAACTAGCATGAATAATCTCGCCGGATAAAAGTCTACAAAATAAATCTCTGTCTTTGATAATAGACAGGTTCTGGGTTAGCACTGGGCTGGGAAACCCGCCAAGAGAGTGTCTTCAATGGTGGCCATAGTACTTAGAAATACACAAAGCTCGAGTGTTCAGTGAGACAAGATAGTGAAGTGCAGTCATTCAATGGTAATAGTGGTAAAGCTAAAATTCAAAAGAATCAAAACAGGCGCTCCCTGAAGCGATTGATGGAAGCAAACCGGTGGAAACTTGTTCAGCAGTTGACTAGCATGTTAAACGAAGGTCCTAAATAGAATTCTACTTGCGCCATGCGCCGAGAACGGAAGGAAATGGATNCCAGGAAACTATCAATTAAAAAAGCTAATCGAACAAAACAGCTCCCCTCTGCAAAAGATCACATTGACTGGACTATTGAGCACTGCAAACACGTCTTATGGTCAAAAAGATCGAGGTTCACCTTGTAACAGAAAAATGGCAGAGTTAGAGTGAGATGATCAGCCTATGAAGCAAGGGATATTTCTTGTATCACTCCGACAAAACAGCCTTGAGTGGGCAGTGTAATGACCTGGGGGTGCTCCACAAGGTCGGAATTAGATTAAACAACTTTGTGCAGCGACAAAATGTAATATGGGGATTATTTGAGCCTCCTAGGTGACTAAGTACACCCATATATGGATTTTTATTATCGTGATGATTCTGGTATGTTTCGAGACGTTATTGAATTCACAGGACTTATGTAGTGCAAGATAGGTTAACGAATCACGAGGAATCATTTTCTCATATGGAATGCACTTCACGGTCTCCTGATTTAAATCCTATCTAAAGTTTGTGGGACGAACTGGAGAGGGAGCTCAGCCTCCCTCAGGCTCCCTGAGCCTGCATTGAGGGAGCCTCAAAGCATCTTCTTTCTCCCTTCTCCGTTCGAAAATTTTTACTTGGACAAAAATTCATCTAGATTGTGAGCAAAATCTTAAATGCCTAATAGAATCAAAGCTGTAATCAGTATTAAAGGTGGTCCAATAAACTATTAGGATTGATTGTCTTCATTATATCCGCATTTCTCCAGGTTGTGCAAATTTAATTTTTAGCCGGAGACTGTACATGGACGCCACTTGCTCAATTAAAGGAGTTGGTGTCCGTACCTTCACTGGCATATATGAAGTCAGGGTCATCATGAAATTAATATATATATATATATAAAAGTGTTCCGTTAGATCCCAAGGGCCCGAGTGGCCACAAAGATGACGACGCTCATTCTTAATCTCATGTACTTAGTAGGTGCGTTATCAAATATTTGTAAGAATGAAAATTCACCAGCTTCTTATTACTTATTTTTCTCTGGTGTAATCTAATCTCGTCTGCCAATAAATTATTTCACTTCTAAAGTATAATTCACGTGAAAAAAAGCGAACATCTCATGCAATTCTAATTGGTATAAAGACAATGCCTTCAGAGCGTTCATACATTTCAAAAAGCAGCGAAGAAAAATACCATGACGTCTTTCCTAAAAGTGCAACAGGGTACGAGGCGGTAGCAGAGAGTGTCTAGAGAAGAACAGCCTACGTCAAAAGACGGCCGAGGTTCATGAAAAGATCGGGGTTCCGGTGGGCCACTACGCACACCGCTCTATTTGGACTGTATTTGAATCGTTGTTGCTCAGATGGAACTCACTATCGCTCTTGCGTTCTGTCTCCTGAAGCTACTGGTGGTATGCCTGTGACGATGTTCAGTGGGTGATGGTGGTAATGGCTGCAACGATGGGAAGGTTGCTTCTAGTGATGAGGGTTACAGCGATCACCAGAGAATTACTTGTGATAAGGCCTCAAACTATGTTCAGAATGGGCAAAACGAGACAGGGAATGGAGGCATTTCTCAGCAGCTGTAACAGCGGTTGACAGCTATTGTAAATAGTTACTGAAATATTCGTCCTTAACACCGTAGAGTTTATGGCATTTTTTAAGGTGTGATTTATTTGGAACTGTCATGCTAAACAAAGAACGGCGCTACATGACGCGTGAAGGGCGGCCCGCAGCCAGAGGCGAGCACTGAGCGAGGGAAGAGGATGTTTCTTCGTTGTTCTTCAGTTCCTAGTTTTGAATTTTCCATTTCTTACTTTCCTTTGCGTTAGCTTACGAGTGAAACTTGAATAGAAAAATGGATAAAATGGAAGCACAAGTATGATTCATTTGATTGAGTACTTCTTTGTAACGTTTCTGACTGTGTGTAAATCAGAATTACGTATGCACTAATCGACATTCAATCTTAATTGACTGGTATTTTCCCAGTGAAACAAGTAATGGGTCATAAATGTTTTCGTAGACGTCAGAAGTAACCAATCTCTGTTAACCAAAATTACATCATATCAAGTGAAACATTTTATTTCCTTTGGATTAATTTTATTTACGATACGATATTCAGCATCCCGTCTAGGACGCTACCGCATATCAGCGCAGCTTTGTGTAATTTTCTTCTATATTTCATGGACGACATGGGGGACGAAGAGACCACTAAGCAAGCAAACAACCAACAAACTGTTTATTATTATAATTTAGATGAGTAAACTGTACAAAATAAGCGAAATAATGTGTTTGAGCATTCTCGAACTTCACAGGCTTACTCGAACTCTTGATAAATTTATGCTGTATGGATCAAACGTTTCGGAGTGAGTTTGTATTTATTCCTCTATGATTCGCAAATTATGCAATCGTCCTTTCCTATACATTGCTTTCAGATTCAATTCTACTATGAGTCTTAAATTCCATATAATAAAGTTCCTTGAGTTTTAGAAACACATAACCTTGCATTAACATATTTTTATGCACTATTTTTCCCCGTTTGTTTGCCGAAAATGACCAAGAAAAGGTGAAACTCTTGAGTTTCTCTCTAAGTGCATGCTGACAGCGTCTGTCTTGGCCAGTATATTTTAGCGATGTAATAGGGAACTTTTTCTGAGGAAACTATCATACCCTCAGGAGGGGATAGCGACCTCTTTCGCGGTATCAAGGGTATTCCTAGACTCGAGATTTCCGTAGCTGCCCTCTTTATGCTGTTCACACCCATAAACCGAGTCTAAAACCAACTTAGTTGTTCGTGGCCTAAATCCCCTTTCCTCCTCCTTGCCTAGCTTGGGAGTGCAGCTGACGGGAGGCTAAACTGTTGCTGATTTAGGTTTTCAGTTATTGTCCCTTCAAGATGGTCTCTGCAGCTGTTGAGCCGCCCTGAGCGCGCTGTTCATTTCAGAGGTGAAGAGGAACTAAATGAAGACCACAACAGAGCTAACAGGCTACAATTTGTGGTAAGCAACAAATGAAAAGGGACTTAATGAACAATACAATAAAATCATCGTATTACATTTTGGTAAACAAGAAATATAAAACAACTGAATGAAAACTTCGATCGAACTACTGTAATGCAATTTGAGGCGTAAAGTTTCTGTTTCAAGTCCACATGGCAATTTCGTAGATCATCTTACGACGCCTTGACGACACAAACTTGTTTTTGCGAGCCAGAAAGTATTCCTGACAATGAAAAAAAGGAAAGAAAAAGCTGTGCATGTGCTGCAAAAGCTGAATATTAGAATAATATAAAACGGCAAATAATAAAACACACTAAAAAGAACAGACAATATTACAGGTGACATGAGCGCCTTCGGGCCAAGAATGACATTTTTGATCACCATAGCATCGCTGCACACCAGGTGCCCGGTACGATTTTGCCTACAAAAAATGAGTCCTCGAAAAAACTTTCAAAGGGCTACACACATTCGGGTAATTTCCATCTAGGAACAAAACAGAGGATGCGTGAGCCACCGTAGAGGAGGGTA